>PVIR01018327.1:0-33540 GCA_004026965.1 Petromus typicus | reverse complement strand
TGTGTAGCTCATTCCTTTTAATTGCTAAGTAGGGATATAACATGTCTGCTTATTCCCTCCTATAATATGTTTGTTTAGAACATGTTTGTTTATCCAGCAGTTTATGGACACTCGGCTCTCAGTTTCCCTTTTCTTTTTGGCGATTATGAATGAGGCTACAATGAACAGTTGTGTATAAACTTTGTGTAAACGGAGTGTTGTTTCTCCTGGGTATGGATCTGAAAGTGGAGTGATTGGATGATATGCTAAATGTATTAGAAAGAACCCAATTATTTAAAAAAGGGAATATATCGCTTTAGATTCCTAACACTGTGTAAGAGTTTCTTAGATTCTGTGTGTTTTCACCAACCTTCGATACTGTTAGCCCTTTTAATTTTAGCCATTCTAGTGGTACCCAGCTTCATTCCCCTAATGATTAATGACAAAGCATTACTTCATGTACTTTTTAATTTTAAAATTTTCTGTAATATCCACTTTTTGAGTTGTCTTTCATTGCTGAGACACGACTTCTTTGGATATTTTTCTTTTTCTTTCTTTCTTTTATTGTTTTTAAGTTTTTTGAGACAAGGTCTCACTTTGTAGTTCAGGCTGGTCCTGAACTCAGCCTCAAACTCAGCAATCCTCCTGCCTCTGCCTCCTGAGAGCTGGGATTACAGGAGTGAGCCACCATGCCTGGCACTGTGGTATGTGGTTCTGATTGCTGGCGGGTATGAGTCACCATGCCTGGCATTGTTGTATGTGGTTACCAGGATCCAATCCAGGACCTTGTGCTTGCAAGGCAGGTGCCTGAACCACTGATCTAAATGCCTGGCTCTTCTTCAGATATTTTACATAAAACTCCTTTAGTGAATCCAGTCAATCCTTGTTATTTGAGGTACTTATGTTATGCAGAGTCATATTAGGAATACTGGGTCAGGGTCCTTCAATGCTCTGGCCACATCACTTTCGTCCTAAATGGCACTTCAGTTACATAGATCCATTTCCAATATTTTATCAGCATTGAATGCGAGCCCATCTATTGACTGAAAACCTATTTTCCTACATAACATTTTCCTTACAATCTTAACTGATATTTTAAAAAATTCTCCTTCATTTGTACAAATACTTGGCCTTTAAGTGTAACATTTTCCACATCATATTGACTCTTGAAAGGTTGCAAAGCACTGGTTGAAAAGAGTTAAGAAAAGAGTTTCCTGGTCGTGGGTAACATGATTATAAATTTCGTTGGTTTTCAGCCTCTTTATAATACTGTCCAGTATACTTTGAACAAATCAGTTTTTATTCCATTAACCAATAAAAGTAGCTAATTTTCTACCTTTTCACAGTCGTTGAAGACCACACATCGCTGTAACACATCCCAAGCATCTTAGTGCACACAAAGGTAAATTTTTATTTTATTGTTCTACTAGCACTAAATTCATCATCAAGAACAGTACGATGTTTGTCTATACAAAGACTGTATTAACACAGCGTGTCCTCTTAAAGTACATCTCATGCTCAGGTACATCAGAAAGCAGCCACTTATGCTGCCGGGCCCTTTTATTGTTTGTTTGTCTTTGAGACAGCTCTCTCTGTATCGTTTAGGCTGCTCTTGAACTCATGGCAATGCTCCTACATCAACCTTCTGAGTGCTCAAATCACAGGTGCACACCCCCATACCCCACTGTTATTGGGCCATTTTATTTTATTTTTGGGAGGGCAGTTATTGGGGTCCCTTAGTTCAAGCCCTTAAGCTTGCAAGATAGCCATAGTTCCACTGAGCTGAATTCTCGGCCCAGCTGAGCTACATCTCCAGCCCAACTGGGTCATTTTAAATATCTTATAAAAGTTGTGTAGAAAAATATAACAAACATGTTTATGTGTCCACTGTAGAATATTTACCTTGATGCAAAAGATAAAACAATACATTTAATTCAAAATTATATATATTAAAATTATAAAATAAAATATATTTATCTTGAAATACAAAGAATAAATAACTTTACTAATTTGAAACAACAAAGGGTTGAAAGCACATCTGCCTAACAAACATACTTGGGAGGACAACTTGGCAACTAATATTGAATAACAAATGTCAAACTAATATTTTTCCATAAAAGCAAGAAACTATAAATTTTAAAATGAAAGGGAATTTCTTGGAAAATTGTAATGGCAATTTTTAAAATATAACGTTCTATTTTAAAAATCCTTTTTTCTTCCCTTCCCCCACCTCTCTCCTGTGTCCCTGGGTCCCCAGACCCCCTTCTATCTCCACACAGCCTGTTTCTCTATTGATGGGGAGCTACCTATTCCATGAAGGGGACACATGTACTGTATATTATAAACACATACTAATAAAAAAAGGAAATGTTATTTTAGGACTTGGGAGTAACAGTAAGAAGACTCTGAAAGAAGGTCTTTCTATTAACAAAAATTACGCATGACTCCATGTATATAAAATGTTCGGAAACTGTCCACAATGCCAAATAGAGAGAGCTAAAATCAACCTGATGGCTGGTCAGGGTTGAGGAGCTGGAGCAGGGATTTACTGTTGGAAGCAGGGGCTGATAGGAATGGAGGGTAACGGAAAAGTGCAAAACTCTATTGTGTTTGTTATACAATTTCATGAATTTATTTAAAAACTGTTTAATTATATACTCACAGTACGTTGACTGAATGGACTATTCATTATTGTACCTAAATAAAGCTGTTAAAATAATCAACCAGGAGTAAGGTTAGGGAGACATGGATGGGAATAAACATGCCAAGATATTAATTTGTTGAAGACATATAATAGAGAACAGAGTTATTATGCTGTTATTTCTACATTTCTACAAATTCATAAAATGTCTCAAAATAGAAGGTTACAAAGAAGGGGCATCTCTCACAAGTTGATAATCCATATTTCCCCCTAATAAACAAGCTAAAGCAGAGCTAGGACCTACTTAGACACCTCTCGGAAACTTTAAGATACTTTCAAAATTTAAAATGATGAGGTATAAGGGGAGAATATTTCAAGTTTCAAGAGCAAAGCAAGATGACACATTTTTCACATTACAAATGAAACTAACTACAAAGTTTCTGTTTTCACAGCTGATAGTTTCTGCTATCACCTTATGTACTTCCGTAGCAGACAATAAAGAACCTGCCTTGACTTTGACTTTAGAGATGAGTCTTATTAGCCGGCGTGTCTTTCTGTAGACAGGACCAGAATCATGCTGCCACAACATTAATTGCCAGAAAATACCTTCCAAAATTTATTCTTCACGTCTACTAACAGCTGGGAGAACGAAATAAAGGAAAACGAAGGTGAACTTCAATGTACTCAAGACAGGGGGGCTTTCTGGAAGGGAAATGGGTCACGACAACACTAACAAGGTGGAGCATTTTTAACACAACAAAAGACACGACACTGAGTACCTCGTCAAGGACCAAACTCAGAAGATACTTGCGGAGTATATGGTAATATGTGTACATTCTGGGTACTAATAAATCTAACAAACAAGAGACAATCTGCCAGATGAAAACGTTGAACCACAAACGTGAACCAAGTACAGCAGTGCTCACGTTCAGTCTCAGAATAACGTCATGTTAATGTGTATCTTGTTCCGTTCTGCTCAGAATGCTACCTGTGGCCATCAGCACCATGTCCCCTGGTAGCCATGGGTTTCAGGCTTACCCTGCACAGCTGTAGGCAAGGCCCAGCCCATCTCTTATCCCTTGCCAGTCGCGTCTTTAATCAACTCAACATTTTAGTCAAATTTGCCATTATTTGCTGAGGATTATTCCCATGTTAGGGATTAGTGACAAAAGATAAGATCCAGTCCTCCTGAAGCCTAAATTCCACGCTCTGCCTGTGTCTACATGGTCATCTCCAGGGCCACACTGCTTGGGTAACGTTACCCTCTGCCTACAGCGCAAAGCCAACTGCAGACAACGCCATGTGCCATCTGCGAGGCCGCCGGCTTGTCTCACCCGACAGACACCGCAGGGACCGTGCTCCCGGACAGAGGCAGGAGGCTTTCACCGTCACTCTGGAGCCCCAAGCTGTCTCCTCGGCTCTCAGGGCAGCACTGTTGTTCCGCGACCTGGCAATTAGCTCTCAAGTACTCTGCGGGCAACAACCCTTGCTTCTCTCACATCCCCTGACCTCACTGAGTCAAAATTTACGTCACATTATTTCTACCTAGTGGCTCCCAATCTAAAATATATTGGCTCAGCATTGACCTGTTCATTGCAGTTTCTTGGCTGGGTGGTTTAATCTCTTATCCATCGCCACAATCATGTTCGGTCTTTGTTTACCTCCCAAAATTTAAAAAAATGAAACAATACAGCATATTCTCAGAGTCCTCATTAGAAAGAGAAGAGGGAATACTGGAAAGCTCTGGGGATGAATATAAAAATGTACAAGGGCTTCTGTGAGCTTTTAATCGGCCCTTCACAAGTCCCCGCACTAATGACTTAATGATGTTTGGCAAAACCGGGGGCACTCAATCTGGTCTCAGACTCTAGACTATCTCAGGACCGAGAATTAATTACATAGCAAATCTGCGTCTGTGTCTTTAAAAAAAAAACCAAACCCACAAACCTCGATAGCTACTGCTTGAGGATGAATTTTTATGAAATATCGCAGAGAATACAAAGAGCTCTTCATGACATACGACGGGGGCTTAATTAAAGTTTCTAAAGTGAGTCCTTCCAAATGATGAGGCCAAGGGGGTGAGTGCCAAGGAAAGAAGAAAGTAAAAAAGTGACATTGCACCTTCAGTTTTGTAGGAAGGACAGACATCCCCCATGCCGCCGAGTCCATAAGGTCATTACTCTGTTAATGACCGCACAGCAGACAGAGTCTTTCTGCTTTTCTTTCTTGTAAAATAATTTCCCTAAAGCCAATGATGGGCAAAATGCCACTAATACCACCATAAAGCCCTCCAGTGCTTGAAGGGAGAGACAAGAGAGAGAGGGTTAGGAGGTAATCAAGCTTACAGATTAAACCCCACTAAAGCTACAAGATGAGCATGGCTCTTGGTGTTTATTAACTCTTTTAGCACTGAACGCTTCTCCCTCAGTGTGATCGAGCGAGACACAGGAGTCTGGTCATTGATGGGTTTCATTTTAAGGAGCGCCTCTGCCAGGGGTCTTCACAGCTGTTGATGCTGGAAAGCAGTACCTCCTGCCTTTCCATGCGACATTAAAATTCTCCACACCTGCAGACAATGAAAATTGTCTACGGATGTACTGACACTTGGCAGGGCAGAGTGCTGTTGCCATCTACATTCTAGGTTTAAGGGGACAGAGCCATTTTCTGTGACTATAGGTGTCTGAGACAGAAACAAAGTATAATTTAAGGCAAGGAAAAGCAAATTTGATTCAGAGCCAATAACTGTGCCTAGGTCTAGCTAGGTATTTTCTACTAATTTACCTGGATAGAAATTTTGGAAGAACTGATTTTTCTTTTTTTTAAATATGCTACAGTTTGGCTGATTGGCCCAAGTTAGCTAGTAATGGCATCTAAATCATGTAATGCATTAAACAAAATCCAATTATCTCTCTCCTGTCTCTTGAACACACAGAGCTCAGAAAACAATCACATCATCTCAGAGTCTAACAACCCTAAGACATCTGCAATAAACTGGTGCTTATTATTGCTTAAAGTTTCCGCCTGCTCTTGTAGTGATCTAGGCCTCACCCATCCGCCGCACTTACGGACAAGTTAAGGAGCTACACCCAGGCTGCTAAATTCAGTGATATTAATTCCAGAGAGCTGTCAGACTTTAAACCATGAAAAACATCCCACCTCTCTTTGATAAATGATATGCCTTTACCTCACTTTAAAAATTATGTAAATTACCCAGATGAACAAAAACAATTTTGTACTGTAATAAATTTCTATTGTAACATTGTTAAATCAATTAGATAACAATGAATTAGATAACAATGAGTATCGCTTCCCAATCAGAGGCTAAGACAGATAAATCTGTACTTTATTGATGGCAGCCGCAGATAACCCTAATCACAGAACACCGGCACAGACGGATTTCGGGAGGATAATGACCCATCTTTCCATTCGTAACAACAATCTCATTCATCATAATTCGCATTAGGAAAAAAGAAAAGGCGAAGCCTAGTCAAGCTGATGGAGGAAACGTGAGAAAAGTGAAGGGTTGGGTAAAACTCCGCATGCAGCTGCTGGGCCCTAAGTGATTACATTGTGTTGCCGCCAAGCCTGCTGCATGCCCATCAGATCTTTATCTAACTGTGTTTCAATTGATTTTCACTGATAGTCCTCTTTTTTATGTCTCAGGCTTGAAGTACTAAACCAATAAAAGGATAACAGATTCTGCAATATAGATTTCAAAATACAACACCCGAGCAAAACTTCCAAGGAGTGAAACAGCAGATCAGGGAGACGCAGCCCTAAATCGGAAGCTGTGCAATCAGAAGGGTCAGAGTTGGATTAAATCTATATGTGAAGAGTCCCAAGCAAAATACCAACCCAAACATCAGAGGTAAAGTTCATCTTAGGACAGAATGTATAGATGTTGCACCGAAGATCAGCAGCTGTGATACAGGTTTGTATGTAATGTACTTGTACTATTTGTTCAGTCCAGAATCGAAATCCCCTGGACTTAGTTTTCTCACCAAACAGTGATGGGTTCAGAAGCAGGTCAGGTACAGTAACCACCTTCCAGTTGAAAGACCCGACAGACTCAGAGGTACATTACACCAAACATCTCAAAGCGGCGATACCGGACAGAACTGGACTTAAAAGTAAAATTCACCAACCCTGAGAGTTTCACAGTTTGTGGCAGATAAGAAACTGCACCTACTCAAAAGTGTACAATGTACAAGCTCTGACTTAATATGGCAGCTGCAGATTTCATTATACCCCCTGGCAGTCATTTTGGCTCTCAATCTGCCTCTCTATCCAGAAAACCAGTCATTCTTTCTATTACAACAGATGATTAGTACCTTCTAGTGGAACTGAATTGTATGTTCAATTAGTCAGTCTCCTTAATTTGAGATTCACCCACACTATTATACTTAACCAAAAGCTGGGGATGCAGCTCAGAGGCACAATGCTTAGCAAGCACCAGCACAATAAAAACTCATTTCTTTTCATTGCCAAGTAATATTCCATTTAACTATTTTTTTTATTTTTTATTATTATTATTATTTTTTTTTTTTTTTAGGTTTTTTGAGACAGGGTCTCGCTTTTGTGGTTCAGGCTGGCCCTGAGCTCAGCCTCCAACTCACATCACAATCCTCCTGCCTCTGCCTCCCGAGTGCTGGGATGACAGGCGTGAGCCACCACGCCCGGCACTGTGGGTTGTGGTACTGGTTGCTGCTGGGTGTGGGTCTCCACACCCAGTATTGTTATGTGGTTACCAGGGAATCGAACCCGGGTCCTTGTGCTTGCGAGACAGGCGCCGGAACCACTGAGCTAACTCCCCGGCCCTCCATTTAACTATTTACCTGCTGATAGAAATTTGAATTGCTTCCAGTTGGTAGCTACTATGAATACAAGTGATATCCAACTTCCATCTGTAATTCCTGATATGAAAAAAAAAAATGCTTTTGTTACTCTTGGTTAAATATTTAAGAGTGTAATGGGTGAGTCATATAATCAGTACATGTGCAATGTTTCAAGAAACTGACGAGGCTGGGAGTATGGCTCAGAGGTAGGACATGTTTTATTGGTACGTATGGGACCCCCGATACCAAAAAAGAAAACAAAAGTTTAAAAAAATCGTATAAAACTGTTTCAAAATATACAATTCAATATATAGAATTCAATATGTAGATCTCTCTCTCTACATATGGATATCTATATATTTGAGACAGGGTTTCACTACGTATTTTAGGAGCTGTCGATCCTCCTGCCTCAGCTACCTGGATGCTGGGATTACGAGCACATGCCAACACATGTGGCAGACAAGTTGATAGTATCTTCTTTTCTAATATAGTCATTTATGGCTGTAAAATTTCCTCCAAGTACTGCTTTAGTGTATCCCACAAATTTTAACTTAACTTGTATGTAGTTAAAAAAAACCCTAAATTACTCTTTTATTTCTTTTTGATGCCTGAGTTACTTAGAAGTAACATATTTGGAGATTTTTACAAAGATCCTGTGGTTACTGATTTCTATTTTAATTCCATTTTGTCATGATTTAAATCCTTTGAGTAAACTGGGGCTTGCTTTATGGCTCAGGATATGGAATGGAGAAACTGTGTGTGCTGGACAGGGAGGTGGTTCTGCTATAACTGTATGCTTATTACCTAATTCTGTGTGTGCTTCTCTCAGATTTGTTTCATATGTTTTGAAGCTCTGTAGGCAGGCAAAAACATTTAGAACTGGTATATCATCTTCATTAACTGACCACTTTAACATTAGGGAGGATCCTTTATTCTTCGATAATATTGTTTTAAAGCTTACTTTTCTTTAAATATAGCTATCATTGCTTTTTTTTTTGAAGACTGTATCCTATTTTTGTTTTTTCATTTAAGTGGGTTTCTTGTAGGAAGCAGATCGTTGGCTATTGCTATTTTTATACAATTTGACAAGTCCTCTCATTTAACTGGTTGATGATTGACTGACTGATTGACTGAGATGGGGATATCACTGTGCTACTCAGGCTGGACTTGAACTTCTGGGCTTAAGTAATTCTCTTTGTTCAACTTTCCAAGTAGCTTATACTATAGGTACACACCACTTCAGTTGATTTAATTTGATATTTTGATCATTTACTTTAATATTATCTTTGAGATGGCTATGTTTTATTCTCTTTTCTAGTTGTTTACACATAATGTGTTCCCATTTAACCCTTTATCTCCAGGCTTCTTTTTGTGACCAAATGAGTATTTTTAGGATTCTACTTTATCTCACTGACTTATTACCTACATCTGTTTCTTTAGTGGTTGCTGTTGCATTTACAGCTTATATTTATAACTTACCTAAGTATTTCTCTGGTATTACACTACATATACTGTAAAACTCTTACAACATTTTGCTCTTTATCATTGGTTAAAGCAATTTAATTACGATGAGCCGTGGTTCTTTACAGCAGTACTAGGCAGAACTGGAGGAAGTCAACAAGTTCTATCTGCCTGAAGGTAAACTATGAGAATTTTCTCTTCTTGCTGGGGTGACAGAAATTATTCTGAGCCCATGTGCATTCCAGGGAATGCTCTTTCTAATTTTCTGAGTAGAGCCTCAAGTTACGACTGGCCTGACCTATGAACAACTTATGACTGAAATTTTAGTTTTAACTTATGAACAAAGTCTTGAGTCATGATCTGAATGCCGGCCACTTGTGCTTCCAGACGGTCTCAGACACAGATTTAACCCTAAAAGAGTTCTGGGAGGAACATAACAACATCCTTTCCGGTGTCGGGTTACTTGAGAAATCCTGAGCCAATGTCTCTCTGAGGACTGATGTCTGCCTATAAGGAAGTGTGGCCTGAAGTTACACAGGAGAGAGACGTTTGAAGGCTGCGTAGAGGAGCCTGATCAAACCTGAGTTACAGCCAGCCCTGAGAAATGTAATGAGTTCCCAAGTCAAGGGCCACTGCGCTTTCCTGGGCCCTGAGTAATTCCCCGCATGCTGATCAGCGCTCATTGAAGGCTTGTAGTATCTGTTCTGCAGGTCTCTGAACACACTATACACCTGCCTCTGTCTGCGTCTCTCTCCATTTCTTCCCTCTGTGGTACCCAAGCTTTATTTTCTCCAGTCTAGGAAACACCTCTACTTCATTTGGGTGTTCCCTTTCCAATTACGTATTGGCTAAGAGCAGGGATAAGTGTAGCGCTTGCTCTATTTTCTGTGTCTCAGAGATCACTGTCCTTAACTGTTCTGAAAATCATTAGATCAGGTGAGTGTTCAGTTTATTTGTTTCAGGTAGAAGGGGAAGTACTTCGCTTTATTAGAGCCCTGCAAAGTTCTGTGTAAAGAGCAGCCAATTAATGTTTAATGAATATCAATTTACTGTTAGCAAATTCAAATCAACTTATATAAATCTAAAGAAGCAGGACTCCCACCTTCGCCCCTAATAGGTAGTTTGAATCCAAGACCTTCTCACTGAACTACACCCACAGGTTTTGCTGTTGTTTGTTGAGATAGGATCTCCCCAAATTGTTTCATCTGGGTTTGGACTCACAACTCTCCTGCCTCAGCCTCACAGAATACTGGCATTACAGGCATGTACCACCACTCCTGGCTGGCAAATCTACTTGATTTATTTTACTTTATTTGATTACAGTACTGGGGATTAAACTTGGGACCTTGCACATCTGAGGCAGGTGCTGGAACTACTAAGCTAAATTCTGGGCCTGACAAATCAATTTTAAATGAGGTAAGTAAAAGTGATCCAATGTTTATAAATAATTTTAGCTTAAAAACTTCTAATATGGGGCCAGGGATTTAACTCAAGTGGTACCGCGCCTACCTTGGAAGCACAAGGCCCTGAGTTTGATAACCAGTACTGCAGCAAACAAAAAAAACTTCTAATATACTGTCTTTTCAACATATTATCTGCTATTCAAGTATACTTTAACAGGTGTTTAACAAATGAAAAAGCATATTGATTTTTTTTAGCTTTTGTGTTTATTTATGGAGATGAGTATGAAGACCTTCTAAAGCACACTGAAGAATTCCTAAGCAAATAAATGGTATCAAGTAACACAGTTAAGTTATCCACACGCAAAACTCCCAAACCAAGTCGTGATGTTTTTGTGTAAAGGGCTAAACACACAGATTTCATGCTCTATTTTGTTGGACCATATGAAACTGCTTATTCAATATGAATTTTACAAACATTACTGCTATCAGTGGTCATGGTGGGGCTGGACACCACTGGACGCGCTGCAAGCTGCACAGGGGGAACCACCACGGTGTGGGGGACCTTGCGGCCCTTTCCAAGGCTCTAACTCATGCACCCTGCAGGTGTCAGCTCAGAGGTGTGTGCCTGTGTGTGTGTGTGTGTGTGTTGTTTTGGGGATCCAATGGATGTCAGGATTACTTCCGGTGGCCTTACGGAATAGATCAATAATAATAACTTCAAAGAGTGTGGATGTGGAATCTTCACCAAGCCGGTAAGAATTCAGGACTCTCTAAGCCCCAAAGTGGCATCCAGCTCACTCCTCAACTACTGATTCTGGGTGACTGATTGTGTCTAACCTGAGCATATGGGGCTGTAATTATCTGCCCTTGTATCTTGAGAAGTGTGACTTCTTTCCCCAGTGGGCATTAGGTAACTATGCAAAATAGCCAGAGTCAGTACAGCTACCCTACAGCCGCAGCATCCTCCCCGGCTCACAGACATACCTGGGGGGGGAACGTAAGCCCTTCCACCACTGTACTGCATTGTACTGTAACAGAAAGTATCAGCAGCTATGTTCACCACAATGATTGGCCCTTGGAAGCTAATGACCTGAGACTGACCTTGATCACCGACTCAGATCCGCAGCACAGGGCAGTACCTGCTCCCTCTCCCACATGCGCCAACCTCGGCCACAACAGTCATCAATTTGCTGTCTTGATCTCTCAAGCATATCATACATTTTTTTGATCTAACATTAAGCCTCAAACTGATGGCCTAATTAAATTACTGAGGAAAAAATACAGGAATTTTGGACTTTGGAAGGAGGGGAAATTGAAGATAAACATTTGAAAAGAGTGAGAAAATTAAGGCCGAATCTCTACCCAAAGTCATTGTTAAGAAGAAATTAACTCATTTGATAGTATTTTTTATATGAATGCAACTCATCCCATGCACAGTAATTAAACCTCAAATGCAAAATGCAGGAGAAAGGAGAAATAGAAAAAGTTCAAAGACCAAGACAGGGTCTTGGTCTTTGACTGGTGCAGACAGACAGAAAGTCGGTGTCAAAGAATCATCAAAAAGACCTTCCAGGGTAGGAAGATCTACTCTATTACCACTGAGTAAGAGAGGAGAAAGGGCAGAAAAAGGCCCGGAGTTAGTGAAATGTGAAAGAGAGTGGCTGAGGGAGATGGAGAAAAAAAGAAAAGCCTGACCTGGCAAATGAAATAAGCTAATATTGAATTTTGTCACTGGGCATAAATTTTGTTTCTGAAGAGTGATAAAACCCAATGGAGAAATAAAATTATTCCTGTCCTAAGGGGGGAGGCAGTACCATATTACATCAAAGAGGAGGAAAAGTAAACACATGGCTCTAGCAAATATTAAAAAGGCTCTAGCAGCGAGGAGAATGCACCTGGGTCTACGATGGTTAAAAAAAAAAAAAAAAAGCCAGAATGGAAGACAATGATGAGATGAAAAAGAGTGAAGAAAATGAGGAATGATTGTGAAAGTGTCGACAAACATAAAGTAAATCACAGAACTTCCCTTTGCAAGGAATGTCCTGCTAAACGCTGCCACTGTTCAAACGTATCCCCAACTTCCTCACGGACTGGGTTCTCCCTCACTCTCGCAGTGTATTTCTGTAAGGCTTCTCTGAGACCTTTGCTGAAGCTTGCCATGTGGTCAGGATGCAATGCAATGCAACACACAGACACGCATACACACACTCATAGACATACACACACCCCTACCCACCCACACACACACACACACACACACCCCATGCACGCACACTCAGGTTAAGGGAAGGAGCTGTCTTTAGAGTGCTGTACCTGGGACTTACTGCCCGGGTACAGCCAGAGGCTGCACCGATGCCCTACAGACGCCTGGTTAAAAGCCGGACAGTAGTGAACGTGAGATCTCAACCAACTCCCAAAGGTCTCAAGGTTCACAGGCCAGGTGGAGGGCACAGATCAGCCAACAGACTGGCAGTCACAAGCGTGTGAAGTTGAGTTTGGGATCTGGCGGTGTCCTGTGCATCTTCAAGTCTGCCCGTCAGTTTTCGGAGCTTTACTCTCTGAGGAGGTAGGTTTCTAAGGACTCTGTGAGGGTTACAACCGACTTCTTGGGAAGGTCCTGGGGAATGAACACTGCACTCCATCCCCGACCCATTTTAAATTTTCCTCCAGTATTACCATCCTAATCGTATGATTGTTTCCCTGAAAGAAGAGCATTAGACCATTAATTTTCGGTTAATCATATAGTGCCTTGTAATATTTCTTCCTCTTTCCGGAACTCAGATGCCTCTGTGCCTCATCTTTCCTAAACTAGAACTCCTTCTTTAGTTAGAAAAAGCAGTTTCCTCATCTCCAACACTGCAAGGAGCACAGTAAGTATCCAGGGGACATTTCTTTTCTTTTCTTTTCTTTTTTTTTTTGAGACAGGGTCTCACTTTGTAGTTCAGGCTGGCCCTGAGTTCAGCTTCAAACTCACATCACAGCAATCCTCCTGCCTCTGCCTCCCGAGTGCTGGGATTACAGGCGTGAGCCACCCCGCCTGGCACTGTGGTATGTGGTACTGGTTGCTGCTGAGCGTGTCTCCATGCCCAGTATTGTATGTGGTACCGGGGATCAAACATGGGCCCTTGAGCTTGCAAGACAGGTGCTGGAACCACTGAGCTATATCCCCTGCCCAGGGGACATTTCTGTATTTCATGAGATCAATGCAGTCTTCGTGAAAATGCCCATAGGACTCTATGCTAGTGCTGGTCAGCCTGGGCGCGCTTTCTCTTAACTAGCAGTTAGGAGGAAGGCTGTGGTGGAGACAGCTGTGGTGTAAGCTCCTTGGGGGACAAATACAAGTAAGAGATGAGAGGAGCCAAAGCTTTTGCTGCTGATAACCAGCCAAAGTGAGTTTCCAGGAAAGGTGTTTTGTTTGCAAAGACTAAACGAGCCCCAACTGGGAAAGTTTATCACAAGCCTTACTTTCCTTCGTTTATCAAGAAGCACAAACAGCGATTACCTAGCCTGGCTACAATCACTGGTATCCTAAGGCTTTTTCAGGGTCACCCAGTGGAAAGACAGGATTTGGTTTATAAACCTCAGCTCGACCCGGTTCACTTTGTCACCCTCTGAGTGTTTTCAAGTATTATTTGAGGTGATGTTAAGCGAGGAGTTCTCAACTTACAACACCTTAGAATACTATTGTTTTTAAGTCCTCAAACACCCTCACACTGTAGGACCCCACTGAAAGCATGTGTCAATACGGGTGGGCTCTCCACCGTTTGGTGGTGGTGGAGGTCTAGTTGTTTAGGTGAATTAGCTCTGATGGTTTGGATTCCAAGGCTCTCTTTTTGTTGGAAGTAAAGCGTCCCAAAGTATACCTGGCCCCAACAGAGCTCGCTCCGAAGCAGCAGGTAAGTGAAGAAACTGGTAGGAAAGGAAAGGGGCGAGGAGTAAGAGCCTAAGGGTAGGACCGGCTAGCGCATGCGCTCTCCCAGGCGAGCCAGCTCAGCATTTGGGGTCTTTGAAAGACACCGCCATGGATAGCCAACTGGGGATTATCACCCTGAGATCTGAATAGCCACAGCAGGGTCTCGTCTGCTTCAGCTTTCCCATAATAGACCAGGAAATTGCTCTAATAGCAGCTTGGGGTTAATAGAAAATTCTTATTTTACTTTTTTTTTTTTTTTTAAATGTTCTGGGGATTGGACTCAGGGCATCACACATGGTTAAGCAGGTGTTCAACCACTGAACGACATCCTCAGCTCTTTTTTTCATTTTCTGAAGGGCTTGTGCTAAATTGCTCCCAAGCTAGCCCTAAACCTGCAATCTTCCTGCTTCAGCCTCCCAGGTAGCTGGGGTTACAAGTGTGTGCCTGGCCCAGAACATTTTTATTAATGAAAAGGTATCTTATCTATCATGTGTGGGTACTAACACTTCCCCCCATTCCCTTGAAAAAGTCCTGTTATTATCACTGATTTCACTGCCTAACAATTCGACCTATCATTTGACTTATGGCTTGTTCTGTGAGTCCTGGATAAATGGTATATTACCATGTCCTACCCTATACTCCAGAAGGACCTGTATTCTAAATCAAATGAAGACTCCAGACAACTCTGCAGAAGGAAGATACGCTGTTGCTGTACCTTCCTAAAAAACCTAAAAAAAGCAACATCTATGCCGGTAAATCTATTCTAAGTACCACTCTATCACATAGTAGGTTTCCCCAAACTTGTTAAATGAATGTCAGTAAAATGTCACCTTCATTCCTTCCAAAGTATGGCTGTATAATTTTTTTTTTTTGAGACAGGGTCTCGTTTTGTAGTTCAGGCTGGCCCTGAGCTCAGCCTCCAACTCACATCACAGCAATCCTCCTCCCTCTGCCTCCCGAGTACTGGGATTACAGGCGTGAGCCACCATGCCGGGCACTGTGATATGTGGTACTGGTTGCTACTGGGCGTGAGTCTCCACGCCCAGTATTGTATGTGGTTACCAGGGATCGAACCCAGGTCCTTGCACTTGCAAGACAGGCACTGGAACCACTGAGCTAAATCCCCAGCCCATGGCTGTATAATTTTTACGGAAAAAAATTCTAACATCTCATTGGTTACCTCGAATAGTCCAAATAATAAGAAAAGGCAGGAACATTAAAAATGTAAGTAATAAACTCCTGTTTCTCATATTCCATTAAGAGTGGTGCCTCGGGTTCCAGCCTTGCCAAGAGATGTCGCTCCTCCTTAGGGAGGGCACTGTGACTTGGAGTGAGTTTCAGAAAGAGAAATATATTGCTGAGCTGGTTTACTTATTATTTGTGTTCCCAGCAACAAAAAGCTGAAAACTGCAAAACATGCTATCAGAGAAGTCTGCTGAAATAAATGCAGAGTCTAAAAAACTCAGTGAACCATGCTGCCAAGATTTATGTCTGGGATCATCCCGGTCTTGCCGCTGCGTGACAGACTGGAGGGCAGAACTTCTGACAGGCTATCTGTCCCTTTTCTGTATCTCTGGGAAATTCCTTCTGTGGAGGTAAAACATCTGAAATATCCATTTGTTGGGAATAAAAAGAAACCTGCCTGGCGAGAACGTCTCTGCAATTCTATTTGCGAGTTTCCCTCTCCTGAGCAATGATTCCCATCCCACGGTGAGTCAGATTCTGGAGGAGTTTCCTCTTCCTACAAGAACCATACATGCTCCTGGAAGATCCGGGGCTCCAGAGGCATTTCAACCACTGTCTGTTTAACTTACCCAGGATATTTTCCAATAACAGTTCTTCAATTTTTTTTTTTTTTTTAACCTAAGGGAAAAAAATGGTATGGGACCAGAATATCTACTATACATTTAGGGTAGTAAAATGGCTCCCATACAGATCAAACTTTATGTTGTATCAACCAGATCTACAGCCGGTCTGTGCATGTATATCTGCTCTACATTAGGCCGGCTAAGGAACACAAATTTAGGGATTCTTAGTGGAAGGGGTAAATTTAGTTATGGCATTTAATGAGGGCTTTTCTCCCTCTGAGACAGTAATGTGATTTAGTTCTGTCCACCACAGCAGATCCCTGGGGCTCATCTTTGTCTAGAACTCCTGTTTGTCAGGGCCAGAAAAAGCCTGGGTACTTTTCCAGCACAAGCTACTAGTGACGGATTAGCTGAGGGGGAGGGGTGCAACCAAGCAGACAGGGGTGCAAGCTCCAGGAACTGGATTTTCGGAGGCCAATGCATGTGGCAGAGGGGATGACAGACAACCAGCAACCCGCAGTCACCCTGCCCTCTGCTGACATCTCCTCTGAGAGGGATGCTACAACTGTTAGACTGTCTAAAACGAGGACATCGTCTACCTTTTCACTCAGAAGGTGTACACTGAGATAAATTGAAGGAAAAAAAGACACTGATATAATCACTAGCCAAATAATGCTTGTGCCCAAAGGCACGTTTTGTGCCACTGTTTCTGTCTTTTGAAGAATAAATTGAAAAACACTCTGCTCTGTGGTAATGAAATAAGGAAACTGCTTAAAATTACATGCAACAAGTGGACTTTGTAACATGAGCAAAATCCACCCAGGGTCTTTTCTAAACTCCAAATGTAACCAGAATTCCTCCTAAACAACATTTGATAAGAACTGTTTAACACTTCTCATATATTTCCTGTAATTATACATTCATAACAAAATGTGGATTTACTTGACAGCCAAACCAAAATATTTCAGAGTACTCTTAGAGGCAACTCTTTCTGCTGAAATACAGTATACTAAAAATGAAATAACTTTTCCATTTTAATGTGGTTATAAGCTTCCTGCTAGGGAGAAACCTAATTGAGACTTTTGATGTTGATTTTTGTAAAGACGCGCTATCCTTCATCATCTGCAGAGTATTTAACTACAGACTTCTTGCAGTCTTTTCAAAGTTGACAGGAGGAAGGGGGGATGAGGTAGGAAAAGGAAGGCCACTTTATCAAAGTCAGTAGAAATACAAGGTATTAATTACACTAAATGAAGAAATATGGGCATTTGGTTACGTCTGTGGGTCAGAAATATTTTAATCTGTCGCTGCCAGCCAGCTGCCTTTTCCTGACACCCCCCACCATTGTGATCAGCCGCAGGAACATATCAAAGCTCCAGAAGGGAGGGAAGCAGCCACAGGGTGATCTTCCCCACCAGAACCCCCCTCAAGGTCACACTTCTCCAGACAGCGGTGACCACACTGTTATCTACTTCAATCACTAATAGGGCCAGGACCTTTTATATAGTTTTGGAGGCACTGTTGGCAGAAACACCTGGTAAACCCTCAGCCCACGGCCATTTTGAAAAAGGAGGTGGGCTAGTAAATGGAAAATAAAACTTCTGTGATATTTCAAAAAGTAAACAGTGTTCTCAGTTGCTCCCAGTCAAAGCAGAGCTGGAGCTCACAGACACACAGCTGACTTCTGAGTTTGGTTAAATCTGTTGAGGGAGCAGGTGGGGGCACGGTGACAGGGAGGGACACACACTTGTCCACTATGGTGCATCCACGAGTTTTATTAAAGCAATGCTTGGTCACCAAGCATTAGCCACTGAGGAAGCCAACGGAGTTACATGGGACACATTCACTGTATGTATGAACTGTGCAGGGACTTCTACAGGGCTGTGTGGAAATTATTTTTAAAAATCTACTCAGAATATGTTTAAAATATTTTTTCTGGTCAAGACATCAGATAATATGTTCAGAAGTCAAATCTCTACAGCGTGAGAGAATTCCATGAAAAGACAACCACTCAGCTTTAGATGATAAAAAGCAACATTTCAGTGAGTGGCATTTCCCACACTTCATGAATATCTTTCCATCTAGTACCACATAAAATTTTGGGTGAGTATGTTTATAGATGATTCTATTTTCAATGCACACTTTTAAGTCAAAGGCTACTACCACATTCACTGCAGAAATTCTGACAGGCACTAATGTAACTTATGGGCGCTAATTTATAGGAACTAATCTAATACAATACACACGTAAACTGGATTCATCTGTTTGAGGACCGAGTTTGAGACTTCTTAATGGCAATTTTTTTTAACACAAATCACTGTTAGAATATATATATATATATATATATTTTTTTTCTGCTTATATCAGAATGCAGCACAAATACACTGATCTGTCTCGCACATTACATTTTATGTGCAAAGGAACATCTTTTAGGCGAAAATAAAACAAAGCATAAAACAAAGAACACGGGAGTCAAGTGAAAAAACAAAGGGCTCCCCCCTCCAGGGCTCTGAGAAGCAGCAGGACGAAGGCTTTTCACGACTGCTGAGACATTCCAACCTAATCAGACGCTTGCACTACAATATAACTCTCCCACTACTGAAGGATGTTAAAAATGCACAAGACTTCCGTGTAGGTAGCTCAGAGCTGCTTGTAGTTTTTATATTCTTAATAGTTCAATAAAACCACACACATAATGGTTTTAAGTCAGAATGGAAGGACTGAAAAACATGTTTACCTGAAATTGTCTTACAGTTTTACCTCTTGCTTTATCTTTTATTTCTTATTGGGGGGGGGAGTGGACATTTCACTTTTGTTGATAGTTAATTTTTGTTAGAGGTATATACACCCACAAAAGGAATTTAAAACTAAACCAAACAGACCCTCTTACAGCTGGGTATACTTTCTCTGATATCAAACCAGAGCAATATTTAATTTTGAAAATAAGCAGAGGTAAACATATTGATTTTCTGTTCCTATGTAGAATTCTTATTGAGTAATCAGGGGCTAAAAAATAATTCCTCACTGAGACAATAAAGCCTATAACTCTAGTCTTAGGCTTTAAAGGACACAATTTATGAATATATATGAATTCATAAGTTTGGCTTGAAATTAGAAAAATTATGGTCACATATCTTTTCACTTTTTGATGTTAAATCGTGTCAAGAAAATATACAAGCTGACATAATTTTCCTTTACATACACCAGAGAAAATAGATACATGTCTCACAATAAAACATTTGAAGTTCATATCAAACAGCTGAGCTTTTAGTACTTTAGTACTTATGTTACTGGGTAGCACTTGTATTTCAGTGAGTATTTTTTAAAATTTTAAGACCCTCATTTTAAACAAATACTAGCTGGGCTTTTCCTCTGATATCTAAACAGAATTTCTTCATTGGAGCTGCCTTACTGTTTCATATACTATCCCTCTCCCTCTTAAACAAATATCAGTATCAGTTAAATGGCTCAGTGTGCGAGTTGAATTTTATTGTGAAGGCATGAGTGTTGAAATTATTTAAAAGCCTGGATGAAGATCGCCTGATATTTGATACATTATTAATGCAATCTGCCTAATCTCAAAGATTCACTACCAAAATTCCTAACAATTATAATAGCTACATGAATTCGGTAAAACACTTTTGAAAAAGGTACCAGCCATGTTAAGTCTAATTTGATTTTAAGAATGACTCAGAGATTTAGTTTAACTACATTAAAGCAGTTGATGGTGGGTTAAAGCAAAAAACAAATACCAACCACAAAATGTCATGCACATATTCTAGCCTCTAAAACATGTCTGAAACACTTGGGAAAAACTTGGCATAAAAGTACAAGATCTAACATCACAAGGCATTTGATGGATCATGTAAAGAATAAGAAATCATCTCCCAGATGTCTGCAAGAGAAAAATATAAATCTTTTCTAAAACCAAACAAAACCAAAAAAAAAAAAAAAAACACTAAACAAAATATCTAGGATTAAATAAAACTTTAGGTGATTAAAACTGGCTAGCACTTTACAATATTAATGCTAATGGTTCATCAGAGTCTTATTTGCATGTTTAACAGCTCCCATTAAAATAAAAAAAAAAAAGAGTTGCATGCAGGAAGGAGAAGCAAATGGAAAACTAAAGTCACACGTGGTAAAGAATAGGGAGATAGAAGACTTATCAATTCAGTCAGAAATATACAAGAGCATTTCCAATGTTGGGTAAGGAAATAAGGTAGTTAAAGGAAAGTTGCAATCTAAAGAGAAAACACTTTTAGGAAATGGCACAAAATTAAAACAGAAGTAGATATGTAAAATAGATGAATGACGACAAGGTCTTCCTGCACCGAGGGAGCTGTTTAGGAGAAACAGTGTCCGTTTGTGGCCAGCGATAATACTTTCCATTCAATAGAGTTTGCAGCTTGCTGATTCATATGATTGCAGGCTGGCGCCCTGCTGGCGAGCCTCTCCACCGAAATTAAATCCACTCTCTTCAGTTATAAATTATAATGCTCTATAAACAACACTCCCATTGGGAATGGGGGGGAGAGAGAAAGAGAGGAAGACAAGGAAAGGGAAGAGAGCAAAAAGAGGGAGGGAGGGAGCAGAAGAGACAGAGAGGGAGAGCATTTCTGCACAGCCCACTCACTGTTCAATGTTCTGCTCTTCGGCACCGAACAAAGAGAGTAAGTCCTGCACAGATAGCACTGCTGCTGGAATTCATGCACTGTTTGATGTAGAGCCCAGAAAGGAAAGTGGGATAGTAATGTGAGGCTAAGAGGAAAAGCACTTAGAAATCAATGAGTATGCAAGAAGAAGAAGCAGAAGAAGAAAAGACAGACTAGATCTCATCCATGGATTTTTTTTTTTTTCAAATATATTATTGAATATATCTTTGGGGTCCCCAGGGAGAATCAAAATGAAATGAAGTTCTTGAATTCTACTTGGATAAATTAGATCTACACATTGTATATCTTTTAATATCCAAATCAATCAGAGAGAGTCCCCTCGAGAAGCCCTGCTAAAACAAAGGAACAGGAAAGCAAAGTTAAAAATAATCATTCCCAAACGGCCTTAGACAGGCAGTCTGAAGCAAAGAGAAAGTTCACGTTACCTGCAGATAACACGACGGTTGTTTTTATAAACATCTATTTCAGAATTCAATGCTAAGTTTATTGGAGAGGGATGTCTCAGTTGTTTAAATGCTGTAGGGGGTTTGTAAAATGACGGTTTTAGGAGGTATTTATGCTCCCAACACAAGGTAGAAACAATTATTATTATTATACGCCAATTAGTATCCCCACGACGTACATCCACAGGTTACTTATCAACGCCAACAGGACATAGTTCCACATTAGAAGCCCCTGAAATATCTTACTAATGATCCCGAAAACAAAAATAAAGAGGAGGCAGGGGGCAACTCCAGCCTCTTCAAATTCAGGTGTGAATGTGGTTTAGGAAAGGTAGTAAACTAGGAAGCGGAACGCAAAGGTGCCATTCTGGGTGGGAAGTCAGGGGAAAGAAGCCTCCAGAAACCACACACCTTTCATTTCTCTACTTGATCCGAAGTTTTCCCACAAAGAAATACGATGAAAGAAATGCCACCTCCCTCCTGAAGCCGCAGGGCCGAGAGGGGAAGGGAAGGTGGCTGAGACTCCAGGGCTAGCCCAGAAATCATTTTAACAGGCTAAATTCCAGGCCCTAAGAAGACTTTAAAATTAATACATTGACCCCAACCATGATCAGAGAATCGGGCTTAGTAACATCTCAGATTTTCCTTTTTTAAAAAAAATGTGTCTGGCTGGCTGTCTCTCTGCCTTGGGTTGTGGCGCATACCAAGTAAATTATTTGCTGATAGGTAAATCTGAGTAAATGCTTTTCTTCCTTTGAATGCCTGGTGAGCTTGTTGGGAAAAGTCATTTAAGTCACTTAAAACAATCCTATGAAAAGTAAAACTCAATTCTGAAATAAGAGTATAACTTAGAGCTTAAAAATAAATTAAATAAAGGAAACATTAAAAGATAAATGGAGCAGGATGCTCTGCGGCTGAGGTAATCTGAGTGGAGAGGGGAGAAGGAGGGTTACATTAATAAATGATTAAAAGGCCTTAACAAGGGCCTATCAGGTTGACCAGGAAAGCATTCCCCTCTCTGCTCCTCCCCGAGACCACCTTTTTTACATTTGTTCTCAATGCAGATCAATATGGTTTTCATTTGCTGATTTCCATAATGCCACATGTGATCTGCCAGCCTGACATAATGAAGCTAGAAAGAGCTGAAGTCATTTGAACATTCTCGCTTGCATGACCGTCGCCAGTTCGCCAAATGCCTGTTATCTGAGAGCCAATATTTTTCTCTTGCTTATTGACAAATACCAGAGGTTTACGAATTCAGTCTTGGGTGGCAAATGTAAGTAAAGATTCAAAGTAAATGTTACCTTCCTTCTGTGCTCCCCCACCCACTCTAACTTGTAATTTAAGCTTGGTTAAATAAAGAACAAAATTGAAGTGTGAATTATCCAGTTTTGAACAGAAATGCTCTTTTTTGTTGATAAAGCAATAAATCACAAAGAATAAAGCATACTTTACACTAGAACCAAAGCTACTGGACATTTTATAGCCCCAGCAGAAGTTCTCTTCTACTCAATCACTGTAGTTGGACCACTAGTATTATTATTATTAATTATTATTATTATTTTTTTTGGTAGCACCAAGGATCGAACTCAGGCCCTTGTGCTTCCAAGGTAGGTGTGGTACCACTTGAACTAAATCCCTGGCCCAGGACCGCTATTATTTGTCTCTGATAACATTCATGAAAATTGACATCACACTTCACATTTATTAACTTTTTTCTTTGCTGCAGTTTCTTTAATACATGTTATGGCAGGGAGCAATTCGTACAGATACATAAAAATGTCTGAAACTTTTATTATACGGTAAAATAGATTGGTTGAGGTTGCCTTACACAAGAGCTTTCTGTAATCCTTGAAATGGATTATGAAAAATTCTCAATCATTTATTCACCACCTTTGCATCCTGAAAAGAATTTCAAAAATAAAAACTGCAGAAGGAGAATACAGCGGTCCCTCAAGTTACAACCAGCCTGGCATATGAGCTACGTATGTTAATTAGATAACGGGAGACCCGTCTGCCTCTTGTTATCTGTAGTGTGTACCTAAAGAAACATCCAGATCTCAGCTGTACTGACTTATAACCAGCTTGAGTTACAACCAGCCCTCGGGAGTTGATCAAGTTTGTAAGGCGAGGGTCCACTGTACGTTTATGAAATGATTTATCTTTTGCAAACTAAACCAAACCAAAACAACACCAGCAACAATAAAACCAAAGCAAGTGCATGGAATCAAAAAGATTCTTCAAAATTTCTTTTCTTCTTTCTCGGTTTTATTGTTGAGACAGAATCTCACTAGTGGTTAAGCTGCCCAGGCAGGTGGGGCCTGAATTTTAGATCCTCCTGCTTCAGCCTTCCTGAGTGCTCAAACTATAGGCATATGCTACCACACTCAGCTCAACTTTGTATCTAAAATATAAAAATATATTTAATGCTAGTGCCTTCATTCGTAATAAATTTTATTTTTTTAATATTAGACACATTTAATGAATACTCTTCTGATTAAATGAAGTCTTGTTTTACCTCTCAAAAACATATATTGGGGTGGGGGAATTGTAGGGAGGGCAGGAGAATGGGAAAAAATGAGAATCAAGATGTGTCATGTACTGGTATAAACCCTCAATGTTGAAAGTGATCATATTGTATATATAAAATGTCTCAATGAAATCAATTTTTTAAAAAAAGAGAAAAACACATGAAAACCAAATCAAAGAAATTTACCTCCCAAAAAATCTCTTAGTGTTCCCTCAGAAAGAAGAATATGTCCCAGTAGGATAGTACACAGTTTTAAAAAGCTACATCTCCAAATACATCTGCTCAAAATCTCAATCTTTGCAGAATGATGTTTATCTTTGCTTCCCTCCCCTTGCCTCCCCCTCGTCTTTCTTCCTCCTCCCTCCCTCCTCCTAGCTAAGGGCACTCGGGTCCAAAACAAAACCGAACCGGACGAAGGCAGTGTACCAAGTGTCTAAGGAAAGGTCCGGCAGGAGAACAGGGAGGCGCTAGGAAGAAAACATGGCGTCGGCCTCCTCAGGCCTCCTTCCTCTCCCAGTGAATGGACTGTTGTCTCACGACCGTGAAAAGAGGCTGAGACAACGAGACGTTTCAGCGGGCTGCTCTCAGAAGAGAGAGTGTCCGGTGTGTGGTTCTGCTGTTGTTTGTTAATTCTTTCAGAAAATAGCAGCAGACTCTACCCCCACCAGAGGAAAATAAGTGCATTATTACCACAACCCTAAAAGTTCTGGTTATAAACGCTGTTGAGTTCTGATATAAAAGCTGATACGGAGGCACAGTGTACTGAGGTACAATATACAGGTCCCAGTGAAGAGTAGCAAATACAAAGATTCTAAAGGCAGAAAGCGGATGTCACAGTTTCCAGGGACCTTTCTTTGGGGCTCAGATGTTTGGGTTATGGTAATCGTTCAAACTAAATTAAGAAACCTGTATGTCTCACATGATCCCGGGGTTCGGTGAGGCTGGAGAAACTATGCAGATAGCATCTGTAATTAAACACACTCCTTCTCTCCTTCTTCCTCTCCTTCTCTCTGACATTTACAGGAAAAACAATTATTAAAGTAGTTGGAAAACAAAAAAGCTAAATCTGCCCAAGTAGGAACAAGGAAGCAGGCAGGAGTGACACTGTGAGCCTGATGGAACTAGTGGTACACGACACAACCCTACTGGAGACTTGGTTAGTAACATTTTTGCTTTATTTGACCTAGAATTACCACACTGAAGACAAGTCGGACTAACACTGTTCCATACCATCACATTATGGTAACAGCGGGTTAGTTCATATAGTGCAAAAGGCGGTCATAAAAGGTGGTATTATAATCAGAGCAGACTTCTAAGATGAGGTGGAGGCAGGAGAAGTCCACCTCTTTGCAGAAGTTATCTGAAGGCAAAGGGAGGTTCTAGTGCAATTGACAGGCAGGAGAGAAAACAATGAAGGTGCTTTTGAGCTCTACACAACGCAGGAGGATAAGAAAAACTGTGTTAGTATAGAGTGGTGTTTTAAATAAACTAAATTGGGAGAGGTGTGTCCTGGGAAGTCCAGACCGGACAAAAACAACAGTAAGTGTTTCTATTACAGAATAAAATAAAATCTTTGGGAGGCGATGGTTCCACTGCCCTCGTTGGAACACTGACCCCACTGGAATAAGTTTATTATTTATTGTTTTGCAGAAGGAACATAACAAGGAAGCCACAGCACTGGGAGATTGGGTTGCTTTGGTTTTTTTCCTGAAAGATAACTTCAAGAGTTTATTGTCGGGGCCGGGGAGTTAGCTCAGTGGTTCTGGTGCCTGTCTTGCAAGCGCAAGGGCCCGGGTTCGATTCTCCGGTAACCACATACCATACTGGGCATGGAGACTCACGCCCAGCAGCAACCAGTACCACATACCACAGTGCTGGGCGTGGTGGCTCACGTCTGTAATCCCAGCACTCAGGAGGCAGAGGCAGGAGGATTGCTGTGATGTGAGTCTGAGGCTGAGCTCAGGGCCAGCCTGAACCACAAAGCGAAACCCTGTCTCAAAAAACCTAAAAAAAAAAAAGAGTTTATTGTCTTCAAAACAAACAAAAAGACGATCCCCTGCCCATTGTAACGCGCACACACTTCCTGGCCGGTGTTCCAAAGTCCTGCAGTCGGCCTTCAGGCCTTCCAGCCTGAGCAGTAGGTTCCTCAGAGTTTTAGCGTCTTCTGGAAATCACCTTAGTCAGCCTGCTCTACCTACACCCCTACTTCCTCTTATTAAGAACACCGCTTCCGAGGTACAAGACAAGGCTCCTTGGCCCACACTTCTTACAGCCAGCGTGGGTGCATTTGAGGAACATCCCCCACACTTAGGGGCGCTGTGAGAAGGGCAAGCCTGTGGCCTCATCCCGCGGTAGCCATGTTGGCAACAGCACTGGCTAGGGGACCTGTATATGACGGTCATTCAAGACACCGGTGTGGAAGTCCAGAACCTATGGACACACAGAGAGGTGTTCACTAGTCCTCAATGTGTTTTTTTAAGGGGGTCCTAATGAAAGCAGAGTAGGAGAAGCAGGAGCAAGCAGCAGTAGGAGCAGCAGTAACTGGAGGTGTAGAAGTGTCAGTTCTCTAGATATGGCAACGCTGAAACGTGCAGCTCGGTCACAGAAATCAGCGTGTGAAATTTACTGCCCTCCACCGGGCTCCCACAGAACTCTGAATCGCTGCAAAAGAAAGTTGGAACAAGGGTAGGAAACCGAGATGGTGAATAAAGGGAGGATTTATGATCACGTTTAGCAAGTGAGAAATGAAACGATGAGGTAAGAACCTTCTTAGCAATGCGAAGGTCAAGACCAGGTCAGGGTGGGGTAGGACAGAAACGCCCTGTCGCAAGCTCCAGAAGCGGCCTGTTTGGTTTTAGACATTTTAAATTTGGCCTCGGTTTCCTTAATTCTAAGCAGCAACCACATCTAATTATTACAAGTTATGAAAAAGCAAATGGAAGCGCAATCAGTGAGAATTACTGGAGAGTGGTGAAACATCTGTTGAAGAAAGATAGCCAGGGCAGACTACAGCATTTCTTGATCGCTCCTAAGGTCATGGCGGTGGTGGTTTCTATTTCTAGAACACACAGGCCTCTATCACACATCGTGTGAGACTGTTCCCACTTCCCAGTCCACGTGGGTGGTGGTTATTATTTTTAATGTATTCCTACTTCAGTCACTCATAAATAAGCTTACCTATTCCAATGGCCACAATAAATGATGAGAAAGAGCACACTGACCCATAAGCAGCAAAGACCCAGAAGGCAACATTTAAAACATAAACTGCCAACAGTAACCCGATCGGGTCTCATGAATCAGGGCAGCCATGGCCCTCCAGAGTGGGCAGGAGAGCTCCAGTAATTGCAGCCTTCTGTCTGGGCGAATACTGTAAAAACAGCCAGGCTAAGCAATCCTCCTGACCAATCAATAGACTCCTATTAACCTCCTGGCCAATTACAGGATGATTGGCTAAGCAAACAAAGAATTATTGGCTGTTTAGTTGGGACTTTATTCAGGCCCTGCTCTTCCCCTGTCTCTCATTCGGTTCCGCCTCTCCCCCTCACCCTCTTTCCTGTTAGGAAAAAAAACATCTGCAAACACCTGATATTCATCTAAGTCCCTGCAGTTGTACAGTCTTGTTAAATTGTTACCACCTTTTCCACAAGCAGTTTTGGCAATTAACCTCATGGCCAGAGACTTCAAAGAAAACAACTGTTGAATTTAACCCCTCTGAGCTACCATAGATTCTTTTATGATTTTTCCTGAAACACTTTCATCCGCAGAGGAAAAATGCAGACTGATAAAATTAATGTTTATTTTAATATTTGCTTAATTTATTAAGAAGACAAACGCCCGAGACAGTCGCCGTGAACAGACTGTACTCCCTTCTCGAAGTCCCCACAAAGAGGGGGGTTTTATTTTAATTTACATTCCCAACACATGTGTGCTTCTCTGCACTTCCACAAATCCTGCACTTGCTGGAGTCCAAGGATTTGATACATTTGACCCGCTTTTGCCCTTGTTCGCAAATCTCTCATATGTTTCTCAAAACTGTTTAAAAGTTCAGAATGAAAAATGCATGTAAAATTAATGCTAAGGACCAAAGTTGCCATTAAAACTCTATTTTCATTTTATATTTTTACCCTCCCAGATACACTTTTTACATTAAAAGCAGGGCTAATCCCCAACTCTCACGAGAATAAACTACTAGCAATAAAGATCAAAATATACGACTGCGCAAGCAATACAGTTCTTCTCGAGTCATCTTGTGGCCTGAGTATTTCGCTGCAATTCGTGCTATGGCACCAGCTTTTCAGAGCTGTGTGTAATAACAATGGGCCCGCTCTGACCAGCTGAAGCAGGTTTGTGGAGGTGGGTTCACTCCCTCGGGCCACAAAGTTCATTTAGGATTTTAATACAAGTGATTAAATATTTAGTGGATCCTGAGAACTACTGATTTCTCTCTGGCAAGATGAGGCCTTTTAAAATTGCTGCTAATATTTCTGCCAAAACCTGAAGAACTCTACAAACTAAAGATGGACGATATTGGCATCGTGTCGAATTTCTGACGAAGATATTGGAGCTTTTGTTGGATATCTACAGTCACAAATATTTTCATGTTATAATTACTTCCACAAAAGTGACAAGTAGCTCTTCTGGAAGATGACACTTAGAGGAGAGTACTGTTGAGGGCCTGGCCTGAACCACGTACCACACTTCACCACCGGCGCCAGCCCCACAGGTCGAGGAGAAGGAAGGGAGCGTGGTTTCAGTGTATTTTGATGGGAGACAGACCGGAAGTGGACGGCCATTTTGGTTCTTTATTAGCTGTGTGGGCGAGCACAAATAATTTTATTATCTTGTAGGGATCCTGTAAGGTTAAAATGGAGTCGATCATATAATGCAAAAGGTCTAAGCTGTTTTAGCGAGCCTGGGCTGTTTTAAAAATCAGGAAATATCTATAAAAATGTGAATTTCCTGTCTCTCTTGGCTAAATGGACAGTCTGGCAAGGCCGAGCCCACATTTCTGCGGTGGTAACTGGACGAGCACCAGCGGCAACATTAACACAGGCAATTTGCTAGAGCCCCCGCCGCTGGACCCTGAGCAACACGGCACCGCGGCGGCTGGACCCTCCGTGAAACGGTTTCACGTGGTGTTTGGGACGCTGTCTGAGCACATGGGACATAATAAGTGCTCAACAAAAGGCACTGTAAGGAGGATAATGAATGACATCGGTTACTCCAAATTTGAGGGAGGTGACATAAGTACCTTAGCTAAAAGCTTTACCAGGCAGAGAATATATCAAGCTCTGGAAATAACAGAACAACGTCTCTGTGAGATCTGTGGGAGATACATATTTGCGGTTTTGTGAACCTTCTGGGAGTTTCTACTCACCTAAAATTTCTATAGCACTTACTTTTTTTTTTTTTTTTTAGGTTTTTTGAGACAAGGTCTCGCTTTTGTGGTTCAGGCTGGCCCTGAGCTCAGCCACAAACTCACATCACAATCCTCCTGCCTCTGCCTCCCGAGTGCTGGGATTACAGGCGTGAGCCACCACGCCCGGCACTGTGGTATGTGGTACTGGTTGTTGCTGGGGTGAGTCTCCACACCCAGTATTGTTATGTGGTTACCGGGGATCGAACCCGGGCCCTTGAGCTTGCAAGACAGGCGCCGGAACCACTGAGCTAACTCCCCGGCCCATATAGCACTTACTTTTTATAATGCTTCTTGTGGAATTTAGCACATGCTACACCTTGTATTATATCTGCATTCCTAAGCAGCTTACAAACTGAAGCATACTGGAGAATATAAAAATGTCTGTATACAGGCAGTGAGGAGAATGGCTGTTCTGAAACACAGAAACTGGCGAATAATACTAAGGAGGGCTAGCTCTTGACAAAGAGAAATTTAGTAGGTCTGTTTTGACATAAGAAACACCCGTTGGGCAAACAGTGAAATGTAGCTGGCTTGAAATACTTTCATTTTCTTCAGTAAGTAAAAGCTCTCCTCAGAAATACACATTAAATTATAAATTTGCATAACAAACCATGGTACTCAAACACAGTTTAAAGATGAGCCTCCCCTGAGCATAAAGCAACACTCTGAACTCGTACAGTCCAAATTAGGGACTTAAGTATGTGTGCACTCACAACCCCATCTTTTCAGTGCTTGTGAGGACTGTAATGTTAGACGCCACAGGGCATCTTGGGAAAGAGAAATGCCCACAATTCAAATCTGCCACACCAGTTCCGGATGCTTTCATTTGTATTTTCATTTGGCTCCTTTTTCAAAACTATGAACCCTAATACTGACTTCATTAGGACATTTTACACACGCACTCACGTGCACACACAAGCACCTGAGGGGCAGCAAGCAGAAACACACCCAAGAGGTCAATGATTTTAAACAATATGGAGCTGAAATCAAGTGTCAAAGGGGTTCAAACTCGTACATGAGTGCCTTCATGCAGTCTTGTGGCAGGAATAGGAGGTAGAACACGCAGAGGGGGATGAGTCCTCTTAACAGAGTCAGGGAAGGAACGCAGAGAAAAGAATAATAACACGTCTGCCCTGTGAGCCTACCCTTGGGAGGCTGACACAGGAGGGTCACCAGGAGTTCTATGCCAGCCTGGGCCACACAGCAAGTTCAAGTCCAACCTGGACTAGGTAGTGACACTCAGTCTACGCACCCCTCTGCAGACCAGTCCCACCCTTCCACCCTCGTGCAAACACAAAACAAGAAAGGATTTAAAAAGGTATCCACCAAGAAGACAACTGTACTCTTTGATTCTAGGAGACTCTTGGCAGTAGCCAGGGAAGCTTTGGTGAATTCTGTGAACAAGTGGGCTGGGTTAAAAATCTGTGAGGGAAGAAAAAAAAAAATCAAAAAAAACAAATGGACCTGAAGTTCAAATCAAACCCAAAACCCATCCACTCCTGTTAAACTGATCTCTCATAATCAACAGAACTCTTCAGAGAAGAAAACGATTTCTGGTCCCATTCTGTGCCAGAGTTAGATTCTTTATTTCCTTTTCATTTGTAGATTCCTGGTCGAGTTCAGGCAAAGGAGGAGGGCTATTTGTGCTGAACGTTTAAGCACAGTTTTTAGAACGAACACTCAACGACACAAGGGCCTGGTGCTATGCTGTTCAGTTCAATGAACTCCCGCCCAGATCAGTGCGACGGTTGGAAATGCCTCTCTCCGGTTGGAAATGCCTCTCTCCGTCTGTTTCTGGTCTCCAGTGTCTGTGTACGCAGTAGAGTGTGAAGAGAGTTTCTCTTCTCCTCCCCACCATCTCCCCACGGTCCTCCCCCAGCCCCCACTCTCTCCCCACAGCCCCTGCAGCAGGGAACAGGAACTAGAGCAAATGCTTTTGTGAATTAAGAGATCTTGTGAGCGTAAATTTGGTCAGGCTGCTCCTTTCTGCAGGCCAGACCCCGCTGCTGCCCCAGGATGTGAACTGTCAGTTTGCATAGCTGGTGATGACTTGCAGAACCATCAGCCAAGGTGAAGACGGCAGAAACAAGAAAGATTCAAGACTGGTGGAAATCATTTCACAAGGAAAATTTCAGCCATCAGGGGGAGGAAGCTTTGAAAAATGCTGCCATTTCCGAGTCAGAATGAAGGAAAAATTAAATTACTGCCGGTGAGGCGAGCCAAAGTTGCATCTCCCTCCAGGGAGAGTTTTGATAATGGTAAACATTTGACAGCTGGCCTAGAGTTGTTATCTTGTTCTAACAGTTGTTATGGTCTAAATGAATATTTCTGATAAGGAAACAGAAAGGACATTTAAAACACTTTCGTATTTTTCTGTTTTAAACCTTACGGGGGTGAGCCAGCAGGTTTAGAGCGATTTGTCACCGAGGGCCGCTGGAAATGCTAGAATGATCCTGCTCTGGGAATCTTACCAGTATCATCATTTCAGTTCATTTATCCGAAGAAATCCTTTGATGTAAATCAACTTACTAAGAAAAGGTCTTTAACCTTTGGCTTCATCAGCGACCAGAAAACCAATTCCAACAGCTGAAGTCAAGAAAACAAAGGGTTAATGGGAGCACTCTTCAACAACAGGCCCTAGCAACACGCACAGAAAGATTGTGCTGTTAAGTCAACAGTTTCTCCTCCCCCCCACCCCAGCTATTGAGGCCCAATACTTATAAAATTCCAAATTTTCACAAATTTTTATTATTTTATAAAAATATCAGGCCAAACATTTCAGAGGGGTAACAGCGATCCAGTAGGCAACATTTAAAACCTAATAAGGACTGCTTACTGGGTGTTGGAGAGTTTTGCAACACCAGGAGATGTAGAATGCCTGAAGGGACGTTTCATTATAAAACACTTGCTCAATTCCTATATATAGCATAAGAAAACAAGTCTGAGTTATTGTCTGAAGCGTTCCAGGTCTTCACAGGCACTGGATCTGTCACAGAATCTGGACATACGTGCAGAAGGCTTGGGGCAGATGGGAGGGAATCCCTGGCCGTATATGGATTTGCTGATGGCTGCGTCTTCCCACAGAGAAGCCAAGCCCTCGGAATACTGTAACCTTCTCAATCTACCTAAAAAAAGAATATTGATACTCCTAGCTTCATTCTGCCTCTGACATTCCACTACACATCCACTAGCAAAAGACCAGGACGATGGCAAAAAGGAAGTAAGAGAAAGGGACCAGAAAACTATGCTCCTGGGGAATGAAAAATAACTTCAAACTTATTTTCCAGGGGGAAAAAATATTTATAAAATTTGAGCACTATTTGAGTAACTGACATAAAGTTATGGGAATTTACTGTTTACTAGTCAGAAGAAAACTCCACGGAGCCTCCACTCGGTCCCACCCACAGAAGTCAGCCTCCGCTCCCAACAGCAGCGGGGCAGGCAGGCCCACCAGAGCGCCTCACCTGCTCCGAAGCTCTCCCGGTTTTCTGTGACTTCATACTTCAGAATGCGTGTGCGAGCATTATGCTCTGACCAAAGAAAACCTGGGTCCAAAATCTTTCCCTCTACTTTTCTTATAAAACAGAATCAGAAGACCTACCTTAATTCTGCATTTGTGGGAAGTAAGAATTTCATTATTTTTTTTCCCCAGGGACCCTGACCTGCCTTAATATGAGAGTATATAAATTGATATTAAAGTATGGTATTTTGAGAATGTTTCAAAGTAAGGTCAAACTGGTGTTAAAAAGCCCTCCTCGTGAAGGCTAAAATAACAGTCTGGCTGAGCAGTCTTAAGTGCAGCTGACTCCAATTACTAAGTACATCCTAGTGATGTTTTTCACTGAAAAGAACAATGCAAGTGAGTCTCCGAGTTCAAAAATAAAGTCAAAGAGAAGTTACTTATAAGCTAAGTGGGATAAATGATCCCAATGGTGTAGTCATTCTAGCGGCTGATGGCTAACTTCACCTTTACTAGTGGAAAAGTCTGTTTTTCTTTAATAAACAATCAGAGAAAGAGATGAGGAAAATTTTGACGAAAATAAACGCTAGATGGAAATGCTTCTATTGACAAAGATAAAATTTCTAAGAAATTTTGAGAAATGTATGAGAATTTATAATGTAATGTAAATACTATAAAATGATGGAAAAGTGCTTACAACTAAAATTTTAAAAATGTCTTATTGTGGAGAATTTCATACACCAAAATAATTAATGCAAGCGTCACATCCATCATAAACTCCAACAACCAAACGATCAGGCTGATCTGGCATCGTCCACACCCTTCCCCTCTCTTCCTATATGCTGAAGGAAATCTCAAATGTCATCAGATCTACTTTTGTCAACACAGCATCTGTGAAAACACAGATCTTCAGGTGTGTTAATCCACACTGGCCACCTTCCCCTGCGTTCCTGTGTCAGTATATTCTTTAAC
>PVIR01018326.1:0-33603 GCA_004026965.1 Petromus typicus | reverse complement strand
CTTTAAAGGTTAAATCTGAATTTGAGACCATCCGAATGGCTAGCATTCAGGTTGTAATTCAATATTTTGGCTGTAAGCTAAAGTGGAAATTCTGGTTGTAACCCAAGTTGTTTCTGTGCCAGGTTGGTCACTGTACAGGTTCACAGCACTGGCTATTACCAAAGTGCTGCCTGTGGACAGAGGGTGTGTGTGTGTGTGTGTGCGTGTGCGTGTGTGTGTGTGTACAGAGTGAAAGACAAGCAATTCATGCAGATATGTCTGTACATGATGGAGGACAGTGGGAACCTGCTATTGAATGAGAATACAAATTATGTTTGTATACATATCGATCTTTTTTATAGAGACTTAGTAATTACAGTATGTATCTGAAGAAACTCAAGGTGTAGAAGAAGAAATATTTTCAATATGAAAAATTATTTTAGTTATGAAAAGGGCAAAAAGGCTTCGGTCAAACTAGCAATGTGCCCTGTTATGTTGCAACGGCGACAAGACTCCCTATAGGTGTCGAGATGCCTCTGTGCTCATTCAGTGTTCCAGTATTTTCTGCTGCCTGGAGCCTGCTGCGCTGCATTCAGAGCTGATGGTGGAAAAGTTTTGAGGTTCCTTCCATATATAATAAGGCTCCCATTCCTGAAGGTTTACTTCAGAGTGATGTCTAATTGGAAACTTTCCTGACTCTTTCAACTTTTTCTCTTCCTTAGATGTCTTCCAACCCTAACTTGGGCTCATTTCTCTTTTAAAATACAATGGTGGGGCCGGGAAGTTAGCTCAGTGGTTCTGGCACCTGTCTTGCAAGCACAAGGACCCGGGTTCAATCCCCAGTAACCACATAACAATACTGGTTGTGGAGACTCATGCCCAGCAGCAACCAGTACCACATACCACAGTGCCGGGCGTGGTGGCTCACGCCTGTAATCCCAGCACTCGGGAGCCAGAGGCAGGAGGATTGCTGTGATGTGAGTTTGAGGCTGAGCTCAGGGCCAGCCTGAACCACAAAGCAAGACCCTGTCTCAAAAAAAACCTTAAAAAAAATAAATAAATAAAAATAAATAGAATGGTGAATGAAACTGAATCTAGTTTCACCACTATAGGCGTTACGTTGCTGGATAATCTTTACCAGTATTATTGATGAGATTAATTGTTTTGTAGACTTCAAAAAATTTTTAATTCTTTTAGGAACCTTCAGCTTGAGAATTTTAGGAGTACTTTTGTGATCTCTTAGATCTGAAAAAGAGGCTTAGGCCACAGAGTACTGAATGTTTCTCTGTGGCACAGAATTTGTTTTGCTTTAAATTTAGGCTAAAGGTTGCTCTTTGGCTTTTAAAATTCATGATATTCTTTTATTATAGTAGCATCTTTATTGTTATTGGTTATTGAAAGAGTAATAATGGTGGTGCAATCTCATGAGACTGGGAACTCTTATGAGGTTCTAACTTTGATTCCTCATTCCAACTCAGTCTGTTAGGTGCTGAGTGAGGAAAACATACTTTCATAGCACTTATATTTTAATTGAGAAGACAGATAGTAAATAAATCAAATGATTAGTACTGTTAAGATAAAAAAGAGAACACTAGGGAATGTGATTGGAGAGACAGAGAGAGAGAGAGAGAGAGAGAGAGAGAGAGAGAAAGAGATCCTGAAACAATCTACAAATTATATGTAAAACAAGGCAAACTAATGCGTTAGTTGTTAACTGGAATACTTGATACTATAATAACTTCTTATTTCCCATAGAGTTTGAATTCCATTTTTTCATTTGTCCTAATATATAAGACATCAAAAGGAAAAGGACAGAATTACAGAACTTGATCTGTGATCTTGTTATTTAATTCCTTTCATTTTGTTAGTGATGAAATCAAGGCTCAGATCAGTCCTCTGAAATGCTCAGGGTTTCACAGCTGATTACCATTAAGTAGAGCTTAACTCTGGGATTTTCAATGAATGGTGCATCTCTCTCTCCTTTTTTTTTTTTGAGACAGGGTCTTGCTTTTGTAGTTCAGGCTGGCCCTGAGCTCAGCCTCAAATTCACAGCAATCCTCCTGCCTCTGCCTCCCAAGGGCTGGGATTACAGGCGTGATCCATCACACCTGGCACTGTGGTATCTGGTGCTAATTGCTGGTGGGCATGAGTGTCCATGTCCAGCATTGTTGTATGTGGTCACCAGAGATTGAACTCGTGCCCTTGCACTTGCAAGGCAGGCACTGTAACCATGAGCTAAACCCCCGGCCTGTATCTCTATGTTTTAATGAAGCCCCAAACCTGGAGTTTCATGGTCTCATATGCGACCAACACAGAGATAATTCAAGTTATTCAGGCTCAAGATGTTGCCTTAATACCCAGTAGCAGCTTTGCAACTCCTTTCCTAGCCTCTGATCAGCAAGAAGTCCAACCTTTACCTTTGCCTCCTTTGCCTCCTCTCCATCTGGCTCTTCATGCCTCTTCTTGCCTGGATTCTGGCATTTTTAATTGCTAAATTTGCTCAGATTTCTTAAGCCTCACTGTGGACATAGTTAATTTTACAAGCATTTATAACACCAGACTATGAAGTTATTAAAGTGGGTGTCAGACAGTATTTGTTCTGACTGTCCGGGAACAGAACAGGGGATGTTATTTCATTTTCTTTTTTGTTGTTGCTTGAGAAAGGGTCTTACCATGGAGCTCAGTTTGACCTTGAACTCACTATGTACCTCAGGCTGGCTTTGAAGTCATGGTCATCCTCCTGCTTCTGCTTCCTACATCCTGGTATTGCAGGTGTGCATCACTACACCTGCTTATTTAGTACTCAACAGACACAAGTATAACAGATCTCTTGGCTAACATCATTGTCATCCCCCAAACACTGCCAAAACCTCACACTCACTGCTTTCTCATTTTTATTTTGAAATCTCTTCCATCTTTTTATTGGTTTGTCCAAGTTCTGTACCCACTGCTTGTTACATGGCTTTGAGCCTGATATTCAGATGAAATTCCCATCCAAAAATGTTGTTTAGATATTGTTTACAAAGACAGGTTAATCTTGGTATTTCGTGCTATTACCGCTTCTTTTGGGTAACTCAGCAGAAAAATAATATGTTGAAAATGCTGGAAAGGGAAGTGAAGACCATATGTCACACCGGCATTGCTTTCTCTAGGAAGACTCGTAACTTGCGGGGTGATGAAGGATGTTGATGACAGTGAGGGAGTTGGGAAAACTGTACCTACTGTCTAGTTCATTTATGGCTTGAAAATGTACAACATATGAGGAAGAGGAAGAATGATGGGGTCCAGGAGACAGGATCCCATTTCACAGAGGTTGTTGAACTCTATGTGAATAACAAGTTCTAGGTCAGTAAAATGAAACGGTAGCGTTTCTAGTATCAGTCTTCATTGCCCTCCCTCCCCATGATTAATTTCACCCTGTCCTCCTTTTAATGTATAATAACATGAAAATGCGCAGAACTTTAATTTTTCAGAGTGTCGATTCATGCATATGTACAAAACAACTACTTGTTACTTTTGAAAATTTTATTACCTAATCCAATTGTGTTTTTCCTAGTGAGACGGAAGTTATGTCTAATTAGAGGAATAAACAGGATTCCATGGTAGGAATCTCAAACACACATCTATATACACATCTAATATTAAACTACTTCCTTGCGCATTGAAACATGTACATATATTTGTATAACAGATAAACCTAACATACAGCTAACAGAAAGCCAGTGATTCATTTGGAGTCAAATAGTCTGTGTTTCAACTGCTCCTCTACCATTAAACTGTATGATCTGGCCGCAATAGATAGTCTTTCTGAATCTCAGTTTCCTTATCTGTAAAATGAGGCTAGTATAACCGTATTTACCTTAGAGAGGTACTGAGAGTTACGAGAATGCCTGGCTCAAGTGCCAGGTAAGTGCTGTTACTATGACTGTGTTTCTGTGATCCACCTTTGCATCGAATTCATGTGTAAACTTGGGGATGATGATATTAAAGATTTTATTGTTAATCAGTCATCTTTGTTAATGTTTAAAATTGGATTTCCTTCTTTTCCTTTCCTGAAGAATGTGGGTACACACACACACATATGTTTTTTATGCAGATGGTAGCTTTTTAACAATGTGTATGCTTGTTAATTTCCACATTACTGAATGATGGATCTTTTCAGTAATGCTGAAAACATTCTCCACATGAGGCAGGTTCTTTCTTATCTTAACAGTGATAGGATGGAATCTAAACATGGAAGCAATCTTACTGAAGGCGTGAGTCCATGAGTTTCCTTCATATTAGAGCCAAAGGAATAATTTTCTTTTTGTTATGCTCCAAACTCATCCCAAACTGTACTGGGAATATTCCTATTAAAAAAAAAAAAAAGAGCTCTTGCAATTCAGCACCTCCTACACATAGCTTATTAAATAGAATGAGAAGCAAGGAGCAGACAAGAACTGAGCTCATAAATATTGCACATTTTTATTAATAACATACAAATGAACTTAATTAAAACTGCATTTTCCATGAGTAACAATCTGACAGGCAGATTTATTCCCTCGTCCAGGAGCTCCAGAGGGAATGAAAATGTTCTGAAATTTTAATACAAGGACACTCCCAGTTGGCTGAACTACCCTGTCCTTACTCACTATTTTGCAGGCTTTCACTTTAGCTTCACCCATTTTCATGGACACAAGTGACCAATGGGAAGATCCATGTTCTGCTGAGCCTGATGACCCTGCTCTGCTAGAGACAAATCTCACCACTCAAGAACATTTAAATAAAAATCCCACATGTTCTCCTCTGACCTGGTTTCTCCTCCCAGGGTTCGTGTGTGGGAAGCTTTGTCCTCGGGGGTGGGGTTAGTGGTGGTGAAGTGCTGGTATTTTAAGCAGTAGGTCCTGGTTGGAAGGCCTTAAGCACCTGCGGACATATACTCAGAAGGGATTAAAATAGTTCCCATGGGACCCTGCATTCTTGTGAGAGTAAGTTGTCTTAAAAGCCTGAATCTGATTCCTGATTCACCCTTTGGCTTCCTATCTAGAAGGGTGATGTCTTGTTTTCCATTGTTGTGTCTCCATCCACCATGAATTTCTCACCAGACCTGAGCCAGCCTTGCCCTTGAGATCTCAGAAGAGTGAGTAAACTAAGTCTATTTTTCTTTATAAAGTTACTCACCTTCAGGTATTTCATTAGAGCAATTAAAAATGAATTAATATGCCATATTACCAGAAAAGTCTAACTTATGTCTGTGTTGTCTGTTCACATCGCTTCCTTCATTGTATTTATCCAAATTTGTCAGCATATATTTCTCCTGTGATTATTTTTAAAACAATCTCCCACTTCAGATACACATTCTTGAGGCCAAGTTTCATGTCTAGCTTGTTCATGTTCCATTGCCCAGAGCTAAGCATGCCTCTGACATACATGTGATCAATTCTTTACGAGTTTGTGTGTGTGTTTGCAGACCCTAAAGTTAAGGGGTTTACAGATGGTTTGCACACAATATAATTTCTACTTGGAGGTGTGTTTGACAAATATATGGAGTCATGTAATCTTGCTACAATCAAGTAAAGAAGAGTCACCTCCCCCCAATTGCCTCATGACCTCGTGTACTCAGCCCCCTGCTTTGCTTTCACTTCTATTGCTTAGAAACCAACAGTCTGTATTCTCTTCCAAGATGGTTGCCTTTTCTAGGATCTCATATCCACCTCATATCAGGGGCGATCTTTTGGGGGGCTGGAGGGCTGACTTCTTTCATTTTGCACAGTGCTTTTGAAACTCATCCATGATTTTTCTTTATGTCATAATAATTTGTTCCTTTCTATTATTAAGAAGTAGAATAACAGAATTTTAATAATTATTTGTTGAGAATACAAAAAGGAAAACAAACATGAAAACACAACTGCAAGTGGATTGATCAAATCTAAACATAATTATCTGGGAATAGTTCCTGAATATCTGGATATGTTATACTCCTTTAATGGTAATATTTGTAACATTAGATACAGTCTTGTCTTGTCTTCAGATAAATTAGTTGATTAAATAATACTTCATATTTCTACCAGCAATGTATGATAATTCAAATTTCTCTACACATATAATTTAAATATGTAAGCACCATTTCTAGTGGAAGTGCAATTATTATTTTCTGTTTTTGTGATACCTAGGCATTTGCATCTATATACTGTCCGGTAAAATCTTCAGAGGACCCTGCGTCAGCAGAAAGCTGATATTTCTGTCACTGATTTTTCACTGAGACAGTCAGCACTGAATTTTCAAGTGAGAATTTAATATTTCAGTAAAAAGCATTGAAGAATTATCTTACTTGGATGATTAAAAATGATAACAAAATAGATTGTTCATCCAACTATCGTCTAAGAGAAATAAAAGCTAATATAAGATGTTTCCTGACATTTTTATCCTGAATTCTTGGAAAGTGTTTTTCTTGGTGTTTGCTAGACCTGCAGTAAGGAGAAAATTAAATTTCAAAGAATGCTAATTTTAAGTCATTGATGCAAAAGGGAAATGAGATCAGCCCTTCCATCACGACAGGAAGGGCCAAAGAGAAGCAAAAGTGTACTAAGAGTGCGTTTAAAGTAAGATGTGGCTGAGATTCCCGACACTGAGATTTTATTTCATTCCAGAAAGCATAGCTGCTACTGTGAAATCAACGAGCAACAAACGCTGGTGAGGCTGCAGGGAAGATGGAAACTTTCTCCATTGTTGAGGGGAATGTAAAGTGGTGCAACCACTGTGGAGATCAGTGGAGAATTCTTCAGAAAACTAGAATGAGAGGTCCCATTTGACCTTACTATTCCCCTGGTAGGAATATACCTGAAAGAATTAAAAGAATCATATCATAGCAACATATGTGCACTGATGTTCATAGCAGCTTAGTTTGTGATAGCTAAATCTTGGAAACATCCCAAATGCCCACCAACTGGAGACTGGATAAAGAAGATGTGGGGTGTTTTTTTGGTTTTTTAAAAATAAAATGGAGTATTACTCTGCCATAAAGAATAAGTTTGAGTCATTTATATTTAAATGGACATACCTTGAGGACACACTCATAAGTAAGATAAATAGGCCTCAGATGTGTAAATACCGTATCTTTTCTCTGGTATGAGAATCTGAAGGTGTAAATGAGTTCTAGAATATGTGATAAATATTGTGAAATAGAAAATATTTACAAGGAAAAGGGAAGGGGTAGGTAATAAGGGGAAATAAAAATATGGTATTAAAAATGAAAGCATATGTATATGGGGTGGGGGAGATTGTGGGGTGGGTAGGGAAAGGGGAAAATGAACTCACTATAAAAAATTCAGTTTTTTGCAATAAAGGGCTCTACAAGCACAGAGAATCTTGTTATAAAAATACCTCAAATTTTAACTCAAAGAAGATATATAGACACATAAAAGCTACTTTTAAAATTCTCCACATTTGGTTTGGAAAACTACCCAGCAATTTTGCAAGATCCTGGAGCTGTATTAATTCATTTAACCTTCATAGCAAGATAGATAACATTGTTAGTCAATTTTTTTAGATGAAAAAACGGGGGCCTAACATGGTTAAAATTTTTGCTCAAGGTCTTATGGTAATAAATAGTAGAAATAGGATTGGAACCCAGATCAATTTAATCTCAAAGCCAATCCTGACTCTTAAGCAATGAATGCTTGGCAAGCAAGCTTTCTAGGTTTTACTTTTTGACTACAAAGAATAATGCTAGTATGAACATTTGTTTTTATGTGGGTACATTTTTAGTCTCTTGGATGTATACCTAGATGTAGAGTTGTTGCACACATGGGAACATGATATTAAACTTTTCAAAGACTTGCTTTCAAAAGCAGCTCAGTGGTGCTGGACCTGCCTTGCACAAGGTCCCTGAGTTTGATCCCTGGAATGGGAAAAACAAGCAAACAAATAAAGAAACAGCTAAAATTTCCACCAGCAATGTATTAAAGTTCAAATTTCTGCACCTCCTCAAAACACGTTTTGTTTTTTTCATTTTTTTTTTTTAGCTATAACCATCCTACTAGGTGTGAAGCCATAGCTTGTGATTTTGATTTGTATTTCCTTAATGACTATTGCTGAGTATATTTTAATGTGTATATTAGATGCTGCTTTTTTTGAGAAATGTCTTTTTATTGGAGAAATGTCTTTTTTGCTCACTAAAAAACACTGAGGTATCATTTTATGGTTGGGTTATAAGAGTTCTGTATATATGATGACTATAATTAAGTCCTAAAAATGTATGAAATACACATATTTTCTTCTATCTTGTGGATTTTCTTAGTTTTCTGACAGTGTCCTTTGAACTGCAGTTTTAAACTTTAACATAGTCTCATTTCTCTGGTTTTTCATTTGCTTATGCTTTTGGTGTTGTATCTAATGAACTATTGCTGAGCTCAAAGTCATGAAAATTTACTTTTGTCTTTCCTAAGAGTTTTGCTCTTTTTATTTAAATTTTTAATCCATTTTGCATTATTTTTACACATAGTTTGAGATGGCTGCTCAAGTTCATTTTCTTGCATTTACATTTTCAGTAGTTCTAAATTCATTTGTTGAAAGACTAACATTTCCTCCTCTGAGTGATCTTGACATTCTTAATAGAAATAAACTGACTATACATGTGGTAGGTTAATTATTTATCCTAAGCCTGTTAATTTAATTCTATGGTAGAAATACAATGTTATTATTATAGCTATGAATAAGTTTTAAAATCTGGAAGTGCTAGTCTTCCAACTTTACTCTGACTCCTCCAGGTTATTTTTAGCTTTTTTTGAATTTCTTGTATTTCCATCCAGTTTTAGTATTGGGATGTCTGTAAAAATTGCAGCTGAGATATTAATAGGAAATGTGTTGAGTCAGCAAATAGATTTGGACAATATTAAGTCTTCCCATCCATTCAACATAGATTTATTTCCATTTCTTTCAGTGATACTTTATATTTTTCAGGATATAAGGATACAACTCTTTTATCCTTGATTAAATTTATTCTCAAACATCTTACTCTGAGTTCTGTTATAAACTTACTTTTTCTTAATTTCATTTTTAGATTGTTCATTGCTAGTATATAAAAATGCATTTCCTTTTGTATGTTAATTTTATAGCATGCAGTCTTAGTAAACGTTTTAATTATTTCTAGTAGTTTTTTTTCTTTTGTGTGTATTCGTTAGCATTTTTGTATATAAAATGGTGTTACTATAAATAGAGATAATGTTATTTCTTTCTTTTCAGCTGCACGTTATTGATTCATTAATTAATTGTTTGATTGTAGCAGCTAGCATGTGTAGTGCAGTGTTGGACAGAAGCAAGGAGTGGAGGACATCCAAGTTTTGTTTCAAATCTTATTGAAATGTCTTCGGTCTTTCACCATTATGATGTAATCTGTGGTTTTTTCATAGATCCTGTTCTTTAGGTCGAGGAAACTCCCTTCTACCTTGATAGGTTATTGTATTTTATAAAATTCTTTGTCACTGGCTTTTGATAATATGGTTTTGGTTCATTATCAGAATGGTATATTGCACTGATTGACTTTTCTTGCAATTAACATGCTGCCATTTCTGGAGCAAATCTGGTCGGTCATTGTGATCATGAATCTTGATTTTCAACTTGATTGGCTTGAGAGACACCTAAGAGGTTAGTAAAGCACATGCATGGGCGTGTCCAGGTGGGCTGTGGGCCTGTGACGTGGAGGATGATATCTGGTCTTTTACTCTCTCTGGCTTTTCCCCTGCTCTCTGATCCCCTGATGCCACTTTCTTCCATCACACCCTTTCATCATGACATTTTTGTCTTGGAACCCACAAACCATGGATTGGAAATGCTGAAATTGTGAGACAAATAAAGCTCCCTCCTGTGAGTTAGTAGGTGCCAAGCATTTGTGTCTCAGCAGTAGGAAAGCAGACTAGGACAGCTATGGTGCCTCACTCTTTGCATATTGCAAGATTCAGTTTGTAGGATTTTATTAAAGACTTCTGGTCCACATTCGTAAAGGAAATTGATTTGTAGTTTTCTCAAGATGGCTTTGTCTGGTTTTGTTTTGGGGATAGTACAGGCCTCAGAGAATGAACTGGAAAATATTCTCAACTTTTCTGATTAAAACAAAAGTTTGTGGGGCGAGGATTTAGCTCAGTGTTTTTGGCTCTGCCTTGCCCGCACAAGGTCCCGAGTTCAATCCCGGGTAACCACACACCACAATGCTGAGCATGGTGGCTCATGCCTGGAATCCCAGCACTTGGAGGCAGAAGCAGGAGGATTGCTGAGTTCAAGGCTCACCTGGACTACATAGTGAGTTCAGGGCCAGTTTGAACTATAAAGCAAGACCCTGTCTCAAAATAAATAAATAAATAAATAAAGTTTGTGGAGAAGTGGTGTTAGTTATTCTTCAAATGCATGGTAGACTTTATCAGTGACATCTGAAATTGTTAATCTCTTTTTTTCTCTGTTATTCTAGCTAAGTAAAAAACTACTACTTTATCATTGTTTTCAGGGCCAATTTTTGTGTTCAATGATACTCTCTATTTTTTTCTATTTCCCATTTATTCATACTCTAATCTCTATTATTTCCCCCTTTTGCTTGATTTGGATTTAGTTGGCTCTTTTTCTTCTAGGCTTCTGAGGTACAAGATTTATTAATTTTTGTTTTTGAGTTATAGATCCTTCGTACTGAGCCACATACCCAAACTTTTTAATTTATTTAAGTTTTTTTTTTTTTTTTAACATGGTCTCATTTTGTAGTTCAGACTGGCCCTGAAGTTACTTTGTGGCCCATGCTGACCTGAAACTCACAACAATCGTCCTGCCTCAGCCTTTTGAGTGCTGGGATTATAGGTGTATGCTACCATGTCTATCTTATTTTTAAATTTTTCTTTTTAAACAGAATGTCACTAAGGCACTAGGTTGCCCAAGTTGGGTTCAAACTTCATGATCCTCTTGCCTCAGCTTCCCACAGTGTTGGGGTTATCTTTTTTTCTTTTTAAAGTAGATATGTATTGGCATACATTTCCCTATAAGCACAGCTTTAGGTATGAGTCAAGTTTCTCATTTCTTATTTATCTCAAAGTATTTTCTAATCTTCCTTTCATTTCATTTTCTTAGGATGCTGTTTAATTTTCAAGTTTTTATTTTCCAGATTTCTCTGTTATTGATACCTAATTTCATTTCCTTAAAGTTACAGAACATACTTTTATGACTTTAATCTTTTATTTTTTTGTCCATTTGAGGCAAGGTCTTGCTATGTAGTTCAGATTGACCTTGAACTCACTGTGAAGCCTGGGCTAGCCTTGAGTTTGTGGCAATCGTCCTGCTTCAGCCTCACAAGTGCTGGGAGTACAGGTGTGGGCCACCCACTAAGACTTGTCTGATGGTCTAACTCATGGAGTATCCTGGAAAGTTTCCATGAGCACTTGAGAAGGATGTGTACTCTGCTGTGGTGGTTCAAGTCCTCCTGGCATGCCTTTTCAATCTCATAGATTACAAGTCTTCCATTTTCTCAGTGGCTCTCTGTTTAATTGTTCTAGAGGTAAATGCTTTTCATGGCTACCATTATTCAAGGTTATTGGTCTTCAAGACTAGTACAGAGCTGTAGAAAGCCGAATGGGAATAAGGGGAATGCTCTGAACAGCCTGGTACATGATAAAGCGCTGGACTAGCATGTGTGAACCCCAAGTTTACCCCTCAGCACTGTGAAACAACCACACAGAACCCCAAGTGGTTTGTCCTCACTGGGACTCAGCCATTCATGTTGAATAAATGACCCTCAGACTCTTGTGAGCTCTTAGCTAATTTACAGACTTCTGACAAGCACTGATTTTGATAAATTTTGCCCATATTCTTATTGATTTATAGAGGAACAGATCCTTGGGAGTCTTCGACCTGCTGATATCCCAGGAGTGGTAGTTTTTAGTGCAGAAAATGATTTAACAAAAAAAAATCCCCTTTACATACATATATATGTTTTAAGTGAGATAAAATTGATGAAAATATGGTTGATGACTACTTTATCAAAATCATCTTGGAGGTTCATTAGAATATGGATTACTAACCCCATCAGGGAACAGTGTAAGGGAACCTATTTCTTATATTTTTTCACAGATTCCAGGTTCTTTATGTGTATGTACAGACTAAATTTGAAAAATTATTGCCATATGTTATTCTACAACAGAAGCAATTCTGTGCTTACCTTCTGGATACTGAGTTCTAAAACTGATTTTGAGCATTCAACAAATTCGACAACAGAAATTATATTAGATAGTAATCATTTTTCCTTCAAGTTTACATGTATCAGTTATATTTCATCATTGCCTCTACACCAAAGTCATAACACGAGCCTCAGAGTTAGGTTAAGCACCTATTATCTGCTAATGGTGTGTTCATCGTATCTCTTACCTCTCAAAGATACAATTTGTATCCCTATTTCAAGGTAAAGAATTTGCCGAGGCTCTGCTTTCCCTTTCAGATTGTCTGAAGCTCCACCTTCATTAGACATTTCTCACTGGACTAGAGTGATCATTTTGATAATAGATTCATAATACTCACTCATTTCCACTTCTATTAAAAAAAAACTAGCATGTTAATACCTACCTTACCTCTAGGTAAAGCAATCTGACATGTCTTTTCCTCAATGCTACAGAATAATCTCAAGTAAAAATGACTTGTGTGGCACAGGCATGAAATGCAAGATGCATGAACACAAAGGTAAAATCATTGGAACTCTGTGTGGGCTGAGGGCTGGTTCACAGCGGCTTTAAAATGAGAGTGGAAGAAAAGAATGGAAACCCTGAAGGAAATGAAATCAAATTAGTTCAAAGAAAAGGAAATGACTTTCCAGATTAATAGAGATGAGCTGGCACGCACATGGGAGCACTCCCATATTTCCAAATGACTATGTGGTATTTTCTCAAGGCTGTGGGCAATGAGTGGATATTTGAAGAAATGATTTTAGAGAAACAAGTTTTCTCAGTAATCTGGCCAGCTTTCCATGGTGCAGTTCCTTAGCTGTGGTACTATTTTTCCATTTTTTTTTTTTAGGTTTTTTGAGACAGGGTTTCGCTTTGTGGTTCAGGCTGGCCCTGAGCTCAGCCTCAAACTCACATCACACCAATCCTCCTGCCTCTGCCTCCCAAGTGCTGGGATTACAGGCATGAGCCACCATGCCCGGCACTGTAGTATGTGGTACTGGTTACTGCTGGGCGTCAGTCTCCACACCCAGTATGGTATGTGGTTACCAGGGAATCGAACCCGGGCCCTTGCGCTTGCAAGACAGGCGCCGGAACCACTGAGCTAACTCCCCGGCCCCTGTGGTACTATTTTTAAAGTCTTTTGAATTTAATTCGTCACTCGTCAGAAAGAGAGAACGTGACCCAGAGGGGTGCCCTGCAGCCCCATATGTACCTAGAAAATTACATGTCCTGCTTCAGAAACTTTCAGAGCTGTCAGCTTTATGATTCTGATCTGACCCTTTTTGTGTCTGTGCAAACATCCTCGGGTCTATTCCACAGCATAGAAAACTTGAGAGGAATCCTGCAGAGCTAAATGAATTTTGTGTTCTGAATTTTTATCAGAGTCCTTCACGTGCAGGTATGCATCTTTTAGGTGATGTACATGTTTTTAGGCAGCCAGACTGAGAACTCTTTGAAAGGAAGCTCCTCATCCTACTTTTCGGCCTTGTGCTACTAAAACTTAGGATGGAGACTTACACGTAATAGGCACGTAAGACATTTGAGGGGTTAGCGGGCAGTTAGGGTTTATCGATGAGATAAAGATTTGCAGATCGTGCTTGTCTGTCCTCGACCTAATGTTTTATTTGAAAATGGAATTGAAACCACAGATAATCATTCAGTACATATAAACATAAAATAAACATAAACCCATGTACTCACCTAATTTCACAAAAAGAATGTTAGACAATTGTCATCTTCTGAGAAGCTAAACGCATCTTCACCACTGTTGCCTCCCGCTTTGAAAACAGACCGTCTTCAGCTGTTGTTTATTGTTCGTTCTAGTGCTTTGCTATGAGAAACAATCGTGTGTGGTGATATTGCCAAAACAGGGCTTTTCTGCAGAACTGATAAGACTAATTGCAGTTTAAAGCAATAGTACCTTTTACTGCTGGTTATAAGTCCAAAAAGGAGGTGCTACAAACGTCCAACAGGCTTGTTCCTTTCAACTGTATTCCAATCTAAATAGCTGTCACAGCCTTCCCTCCGAGGAGTTACAGTGCGGCATACGTGGAGAAAGCTTTTCACCAGGGGGCTGCTCCACAACACAACCCCTTGACCTCACATCTGCTGTCATTGAGACCCTTTGAGACCTGTTGCCTCCTCAACAGGCATCAAACATCTAAGTGGCACTCCGTACACTTCATCAGCCCTCTGCTGACATGGATTCTCATCTGCTAGACCCCGTTCTACCTCTTAATTCAGAATTTGAGTGAGACAGATTATACTGTTTTGGGGTCTTTCAAACCTAAATATTAGGATCAATTTGACACTTATGCTAAGAGGACTGCTGTATATCTGGATCCATGATTTCCAAATTGTGCTGCTTACAGGAAGGAGAACTGCAGGGCGCTGGCAGGGATGTGTCCTAGGCCCCTCACTATGCCTTCAGCAAACACAGACTTGCTTTAGTCTATTTTATACCTTAATCTTCTGCATAAAAATTCTTTTTTTTTTTAGGTTTTTTGAGACAGGGTTTCACTTTGTGGTTCAGGCTGGCCCTGAGCTCAGCCTCAAACTCACATCACAGCAATCCTCCTGCCTCTGCCTCCTGAGTGCTGGGATTACAGGCGTGAGCCACCACGCCCGGCACTGTGGTATGTGGTACTGGTTGCTGCTGGGCGTGAGTCTCCATACCCAGTATGGTATGTGGTTACCGGGGAATTGAACCCGGGCCCTTGTGCTTGCAAGACAGGCGCCGGAACCACTGAGCTAACTCCCTGGCCCTGCATAAAAATTCTTAACTTGAAAAGGACTTTAAAACCAGTGCCTCACATCTGTAGTTTTCAAACATTTAGAATGCAATCCATAGTAATAATTATATTTTATATTATACAAATGCACAAATATGATACAACCTGTGTGCTTACTCTGCAGTGTGGCCCATTTCATTCCTTTCCATTTTTTGGCAATAGAAACAAAGGTTTAAACTTGCTAACTGGATTCTGTAACATAGTAGAATTTGAAGAATTTTGCACTAGTCCATGTTCACTTTTCCTGGGGATGCTACTTTGCCAGGCCTTTCATCTAGCAATGATACCACTTTTCTCCTAATGTGGCCTTTTTTCCCTTATGTACCCATCTTACTCTTTGAGCTTACTAGACTGTTTTCTGAATGTAAATAAATTAGGGTTAAATGAATTATGAAATTACAATCTGTCTTGGTCACTGTTTTTACTGCTGAGACTTTCAACAATATTAAACAATGTATGAGTAGATTCCAAATTAGCAAACATTACTATAAATATTTCTCTCGAGGCTCACTGTAAGTAATATTATCGCTGACCTGTTCAATATTCTCTCAAATCTCAGTGTGAGCAATGCTGACAGAAATTCTCAGTTGCATAATAGAGTTTACCCTTCCCTGGAGCTCTCCTTACACATAACATCATTTGTAGGGTCCATATTTTAGAAGAAATTATGTAGGAAGCCTACTCGCTACTTCCATCCCATTCATGACAATGTGACACTGAGAAAATGGCAGTTTTGATAAGGGTGAAGGGGCTGGTATCATTTTTGTACTTGAGGTAGTGCTTGGCCAGTTTTGGTCATGAGGCACTCTGAGAAAGATCTAGCTCGACAGCACAATGATGCCAGGGACAAGAAGATCGAAAGGTCTGAGGAATGTGAAGTGGTCTACAAGAGAATTAAGAGAATCAAAGAAAAGAAGGCCTCTCTCCTGTCGGGCTTGCAGACAGCCCTGTTTCCTAATCTCTTCTAGCTTCCCATTGTCTGGAGCTGACTTCAGAGAAATACCCACCGAGAACCTAACCTGTCACCTAGCTTTTGTCTCTGAGTAGGACATCTTCTAGCTGAGAAAGCTTTTGACAGGAGGATAAGTGGTTTATCACCAGAAGAAGGATGAGGAGCATGCACCCTTAGTAAAACTTGGCCTCCCCAGACTCCAGGTTCAGAGTCCTCTTCCGGTCTTCCTCTAGTCTCCCTCTAGTCTCTGCATGTTTGCTTGAACTGGGCAGCGGAAATGAGCCAACACAGGTGCTGGCTACATTGGCAGCTCGGCTTCTTTCATAGATTCTTGCTCTCCATTGATGGCACTGGCTGGTAACCACAAGAATGAAGATCTAATCAAGTCTGTGCTGGCTCCAGGCCCGCCATTAACTGGTTTTATTCTGTTTCCCAATGTTGATAATGAAACACAAGTGAGCCTTCAGTTTCTTGCCTGCTAAGTCCAAACTTAGCATTTGCTCTGACTTACAGAGAGGACACTACTTACAGTCAGCACGTCTGGTTGTTTTTCCAGGTTTTGCCACAACATGGTGCACAGTGTTTAACCTTCCTGCCTTTTTTGTTCAGAGGGAGACCCCAACCTGGGATGTCAGCCAAGCTTCGTGCTTCTTGATCCCTGAGTCTTACCAAGGTTGAATGTATGGCCTGCGTGAAATTTCAAGTTCTGTTCTAACAGTTGAAGGATATCTTTTGGAGCTGGAAAGGGTCAGGGCTTGCAAGGAGGATGGAAGAAAATGTTTCCAGAGAGTGGAAGGAGAGAGATCTTGTCCTTAGAACTTGTGCCCTGCTCAGAATGTGGCAAAGCCTCAGGAGTACTGACAAGAGGCATCCTTAGGTAGGTTAGGTGCCAGCCTTGGCAAGGAAGATTGGGACAACAGGTGTCTCAGCTACTGCCAGGGTGAACCTGTCTGACAACCTGAGCCAATTCCCTGCCTCAGAGCTACATTAGACCCCAGGGCCTTTCTACCTTGGAAAGGGAATCCAAGAGGGTATAATGCCTAACTTCTCCACAGTGCTATAAAAACGAGACTTAGAGTTGGGATTATGTTGCTCTAAAGAGAGTAAAAATAACTAATCCATACTTATTTTACATATAGTACCTGAGTGAATAGTCTGAGGCTTGTGTCCTCTTAGGACACCTACACTTCCTTTCTGCACACCTGGAGCTTCTCTGTCAGGTGCCTTCTCTGTCAGAGCCTCACGCTGGGCCAACTTGGCTTTCCTGCGGAGTGGACAAGGCCTGATTATCAGTTCAAAGCTTGGAACTGCTCTTGGGCCAGTGACCCAGGCAGGCCCAGCAGGACTTCCGGGGTCTGTCTAAGAGGAGACACCCTGGAAAGGGCAGTATCAGAATAGCATTCAGCAGCATGTGATTGGTTACAGAGAACTGTGTGTTTTCAGGGCTTCCTAAGCTTCAAGTTCCTGGCCCTTTCCCTTGCTTGAGCCAACAGAGTTCTCTCCTCTTAACAGAGAGGCAGAAAGAAACCTGGAGTCTGCAGCCAAAGCTTCTCCCCAGCTGCAATGTTTCCTAAAAATGGAGACTTCGCTTTGGCTCCTGGACCCAGTTCTTCTGTCTCCTTCAATATTTCACAGTTCCCAGTCAGTCATGGAAAGAGAAGCATACCTAAAAATAACGCCCAGCTGGGCTGACGAAGTTCAGCAGGGTGCGTTTACAGCTCATGGAGAAAGTTTGAAGTCTGCCTCTGCGGTTCTGGGAGCTCAGCTGCAGTACATTTGCCAGAAGTGCCCTTCAAGTCATGTTATTCTTAGTGTCTCTGAGGGCAGACTTCATAAAGGCAAGTTCCCGCTGCCTGCGTATTATTGAGGTCACTCAAGGATAGTAGCTTGAGGAAAAATAGGAAGAATAAAATGTATTTTAGTGCATTTTCTTGTGTCTTTCTGTTGCCTCTGTCTTTTCTTGCATGCTTCTTATCTTCCCAGCAGCCACCTCCCCATGCTTGCATGAGCTACTTGCATCTAGGCCACATCTGTCTCCTGGAAACCCAGAGACTTCTGGGAGTGTACGCTGAGCCTGCCCTAGTAGTTCCTTGCCTTCGTTCTAAGTGGTCAAAATCAAGGTATCTGTCCTGCAGAGTGTAAAACTAACCTGACAGACAATAAAGTATAAAATGGGTGGGCTTAAAGTGACTGTTTATATGGAATGTGACTGTTGTCATTGTGATAAAAACCATAACGTGTACTATCTTAAGCGTTTTTAGTTTGGCGTGTTAAAGGCATTCACAGTGTTATAAAGCACAACCCCAGAACTTGTTCCTCTTGCAGAACTGAAACTGTCTTCTCATTAAGGAATAACTCCCCATTTCTTCTATAGCCCAACCCCTGATGACCACCTTCTACTTCTCATATATCTGGATTGACTAGTTTAGATATCTTCTATAAATGGAATGTAGTGTTATCCTTTGTGAGTGGCTTATTTTGCTTAGCATCATGTCCTTAAAGTTCACCAATCTCCTAGCATATGAAAAGATTACCTTTCTTTTTAAGGCAGCATAGTATTCCATTGTATTACTATAGCACACTTTGCCCCTTTATTCAAACTTTGTTCACTCACACTTTGTACCTGATGGACATTTGAATTGCTTCTGCCTTTTGGATATTATGAATAGTGCTGCAATAAATGTGGGTGTTAGAATACTCTTTTAGATCCCACCCTCAATTCTTATGAATATATTCCCAGAAATGAGATTTTTGTATTAAATTGAAGCTCTATTTTTAATTTTTGGTGGAACTTCCACACTACTTTACACAGGGGTCATACCACTTTAGTTCTATAAACAGTGCAAAAGATTTAGAGCTTCTTTTCATCTCTGCCAATACTATTTTTTAAAGCAGCTATTATAATGGGTATGAGAATATGATTGAATTTAGATAGATTTTCATGCATGACCTAAAGGCAGGATGATAGTGTTGATTTCAGGCTCTGGCACAGATGAAGGGAAGATATTTTTGTTAGGATGTCCGTGTTGCAACAGGCTATAGGCTTCACCCTAGGGACTGCTGCTTCAGTCATTGCTCCTGAGAGTTAGATTAATATTACCTGGTCTACACCCTATACCAGAATTGAGAGAAGTCAGTTCTTATAGAAGTCGGTGATACAGAATAGTGCAAACTTCTGGTGAGTTTATTTCTCCAGGCTATCTATCTGGTTCCTGTTTATGGATTTATATTTTTCTCTTTTGACTCTGTTGTCATTGTTTTGTTCCCCACGAATCCAGACAAGGAGCTAACCTGTTTTTCTTGACCTCCTAGAAATAGCCAATTATTCACAACCTTTCCAGGTAAAGCAGATTCCTCTGCAGTTTTAAGCAGATGGGGATTCAGAAAGACAAATCAGTTGACACTGAGTATTAGCACTCTATCTCCAAAAGTTCCCTGGACCGTGTTTCCTCAGAGCATTAGTTGCCTTTTCTGCTGGGCCACTCTCTAGCACATTAACCATCCTAACTCTTATTTCCCTCCCTTCTATGTGTTTTCTTCTCTGCCATTTCTCACTCCTAGTTTGCCAAGGTCCTGTGCTGTGTCGGCTGAAATCATGTGGGACCAATAGATTCTTGTCCCCAGGTTGCGCTTCATTTCTTCTCCAAGGCTTACAGTTTTTCTCCTTCTTAGGAGAGACAAGAGAACTCAGAATGGCCCAAAGCCTGTCTCCAGATAATGTGGTATAATGGTTTCCTGAAGCTGGAGTCTTCATAAGGCTCCTAAACTCAGTCCCTCCTGCACACTTTACAGTCCCTAAAAATGTCAAGTTTTCTTCTCTTTCTTATGTCTAAAAAAATTCAACCCCATCTTTGTTAGCCCACCTTTGTTAACCCACTCAAAATGTTTACTGGAATGAAAAACCCATTGTTGATTTACAAGTTTAAAGACCCAGTGCTGATCGTGGGAGTTCCTTTAGCAGATTCAGTCAACTTCCTTGGAAGAGAACGGTTTGAAAGGATGCTCATTTTTCTTCTGCTGCCCAAGAAACCTCCGATTTAATGTTACTGACAGTGATTCCGACTGTGTGTTTTCAGGCAGGCTTCTTTGGATAGTTGTGCCTTTAAATACTATCAGATTTTGACAGTTTCCTTTCTTTTTCCCATGCCATTAAAGTCGAGGGTAGAAGGGAACATGATTAAGAGTGTCTCCTAAAGCTATTTTATTGTTTCCTTCAAGGACTTTGTCCTGTCCACACTGTTATTTTTTTCAACGTGAGCAACTGTTTTGTGCCTTATCTCCACATTTGACTGCTGTTCGCAGAGGCTTAGAGGGATATTAAACCCTGAATCTCTCAGCTGTGATCATATCCTCCTTGATGTATCATCTACACTGAGACCTTGCTCCCTGCTTAGCAAGGAATCTGGTCTGAATAACAAAAGTTGTCACAGAAATCACATGTTATTATTTCCACTTACTATATATGGTCGGCTAGAAGTGGTATCATGAAACTAATCCTGTAATCCTTTTCTTCCTAACTGGACAACAGCGGAATTCTGGGGGCTGAAAACAATGTGGGCAGCTGAGAGTTGAACTTTGTGCACCGCACAGTGGACACCGACCCTCTTAACTGGTCTTCTTGGCCCTGCAGTGAGACAGTGCTATAGTCAGGGACATCTGGAGATGGTGAAGCAGCCAGACTACAGAAACCATGGGGAAGAGGAGGACACTGCATGAAGAAAGTAAAGGTAAAAAGAAATAGTATGCCACCAAGTCCGAGAGCTGGGAAAGATATTTCCAAATATAGTGTAAATTTCCAGACGTCATTTTAACTGTCCTATCTATATCAAAAGAAATGGCAGGGGCCGGGGATTTAGCTCAGTGGTTCCGGCGCCTGTCTTGCAAGTGCAGGGACCCGGGTTCGATCCCCGGTAACCACATACCATACTGGGTGTGGAGACTCACCCCAGCAGCAACCAGCACCACATACCACAGTGCCGGGCGTGGTGGCTCACGCCTGTCATCCCAGCACTCGGGAGGCAGAGGCAGGAGGATTGCTGTGATGTGAGTTTGAGGCTGAGCTGAGGGCCAGCCTGAACCACAAAGCAAGACCCTGTCTCAAAAAACCTTAAAAAAAAAAGAAATGGCAAAACATTCTTCTTCTCTGAAAGTGACACGGCTTGTAGTTTCTGGAGTGTACCCTACTCCATTTACCGATCTTGTTTTCTCTCTGAAACCAGTTCTCTTCCTGAATCTTTCCTACTCTTCCCACAACACTATCCTTCAGTGTCTGGTATTGTCTTCCAGAGTTCAGCATAGATGTAACTTTCACTGGGAATTTTTCTCAGCCCTCTAGAGATTGGGTGCCAGTACAGGTTATAATATTTGTCACTGTTTATAGTTACTGGCTATGTCCTTCATTGATCTTTCTGTCATGTCAAGACTGGGCACTCCATTTGTTGACTATTGTACCTATACTACCTTACACAGTATTTATAATACAGAAAGTAGCTAGCAAATATTTGAAAAAATAGATGAGTGAACTAGTAGAAAATAAGGATTTTTATGTTTTCCTTAGCTTAAAACCAAATTATTTATTGGTCAAATCCTCCCTAGAACAGTTTTCAAGTGGGAAATCTAATTTAGGGTTTCTTCACATAGGTAAAGGTTAATTGTGGCTACAGAAAAATGTTTTATTAAGGACCAGCTCTTTGAAGAGTCAGCCAAATAAAGCTTAAGCACTCAAAGGAAGAAAAAGTTGCTAAAGTATGCTTTTCCCATAAAGGCCAATTTAGTTATCTTTGAATATCAACCTCTTTCATAGCTTTGATTATTGAGTTACAGAATCCTAACTTATTAAGAAAACTAAAAGGAAAAAAGCTTCGCTACTCAGAAATTATGCCTGAGTAAAAAAATGTGTGGATTAGAGGTACATGTTTTTGAATGTAGACCTCATTGTTTTAATGACACATGATGTTTGTAAGACTCAGCAATATAGAACCACTTTGGGTTGATTATTTTGATTTAATGTTTGACATTGTTCTTGTCATGGGAACATAATACTCAGCATCTATGACTTAAAATAGGAGAGATTTACTTTCGCTTATAGCTGTTAGGACTCAGTCCATAGTTGGTTGGCTCCAGGGCAAAAAGTTGGAAGGGCTTAGGCAGAAGGAAAGTGTTCACCTCACAGGAACCAAGAGGCAGAGAGTGAAAGGAGGCTCCAGAGAGAGATATAAACCCTTCCAGGCAGCACTCAGTGGCCCGCCTCTTCTGACCAGGCCCCGTCTCTTCACAGCAAGGCTCCTACAGAGCAGCCATGATTCAGTCACCTCCAAAACACCATGTCTTGGACACACGAGGCTTTTGCAGAGTGTGATAGATCCAAACCATAACAAGACTGCCTCTCAGACACAGACCTGAGTATTCTTCTCTCAGTACTTGCTGTTTGTAAGTGCTCATTCCTCAGTGTTTAGTTTTAGCAGTGACACTGCAACATGTCCTTTATCACTCTGAAACCTACATGAAAAGAACAGGAGAAGACTAACAATGAGAATAAAAACAGTAAATCATTGAATCTTGAGACTTAATTTAATTTTTCATTGATAAATTTTATTTTTTACACTATTCAGGTGTTTCAAAAGGACCGCTTGAATTTAAATAAGCCATAGCATTAGTTTGATCTTTTTCTTTTTTTTTTTTAGGTTTTTTTTTTGAGACAGGGTCTCGCTTTGTGGTTCAGGCTGGCCCTGAGCTCAGCCTCAAACTCACATCACAATCCTCCTGCCTCTGCCTCCCGAGTGCTGGGATTACAGGCGTGAGCCACCACGCCCGGCACTGTGGTATGTGGTACTGGTTGCTGCTGGGCATGAGTCTCCACACCCAGTATTGTTATGTGGTTACTGGGGAATCCAACCCGGGTCCTTGCGCTTGCAAGACAGGCGCCGGAACCACTGAGCTAACTCCCCGGCCCCAGTTTGATCTTTTTCTTATCTAGAAGACATTTTCTTCTTTGATGTTTGTCAAAAGTATTGGGAAATATTATTTTTCTCTACAAAAACATGATTTTTGAGCTATCTACCAAAGTTTTCCTTTCTGAAAAATAAGCTTCAAAATAAGATTCCAGTTAAATATAGTCTCTCAAATATATATTCTCTGATTATATGAGCCAGGATTAGAAAATGAAATTCTCATGCACTCCAGAATTATCAGTGAGAACCCAGAGTTTCGAATGTTATTTTTAAAATTCTGTCATCATGTGAAGGCATTTATTTTTAAAAAGGAAGTGAAAGGTAATCTTGATGCATCAAAATTCATATAATAATGAAAAGTTGAGTTTTCCTGAAACCCAGAATACAGATTTTAAGTGAGTCTTAAGCTTGCACACTCTACCTCATTCTTCCTTGATACACTTCATTAGAAAGATATTCCATTCCAGTTATTACTTTACATACTTGACCAGTGTTTTCTGACTTCCCAGGACCTGTGATGTGCGCTGAGATAGGTCAGCGAGGTCGCTGTGACACGTGCCCTTACACTGCTTATCTAGCTCGTTCTCCATCTACCTGGGTGAAGAGTGGCTCTAGGGAAACAGTCAACTAAGCTAAATTATAGAATTATTCCTCATCTATCACATGGCAACCTGTTTTGAAATGTAAATGTGATAATACACCTAAGTGTTTAGAACAATGATTAACATGCAGTAAAAGCTCAGTAAATGTTAGCTTAAAAAGTAAGAATCATGGGCTTTGTAGTTGTAGGAGACCTTACAGATGGTCTAGTTATCCAACCTCTTTGCTACTGAGAAATCTGATTCTCACTGAGGTTAGCATACTTAAGGTTACAGTTTGTTCTTTGCAGGAGGAACAGTGGAATCTTAATTTCTACTTACCTAACATTTCAGTGTGATAACTGCCACAGAAGTTGGTGGTGGGAGGACTCCAGACTCATGCCAAATATTGAATGGTATGATTTGGAATAATATGGAACATAATCATTACCTCAAGGAAAAAAATTCCAGCACTATCAGAAATTTCAAAAGCCTGAGGACCTAGAGCTGAATGTTTTTATTCCATTTGAACAGAGTGTGATTTCTGAAAGGTTTCACACTGGCTGATGGTGTATGTGTGGTGTGCTTTGCTTGGGCTGAGTCCATGGAAAGCATGCCTCAGGAACACAATCTACCATTGTTGCCTGATCAGGTGTGACTTCCTACCTACTCACCAGACACTGGCCACAAGACATGTTCACTCAGGCAGTAGTTTTTAAGATCATTATGGGCATCCTTTTGGTTATAGATATTGGAGAAGCCGATGAAATGTCTTCCTTATTTTCCAAACCGACATTTTTAGCCCTAAAAAATATCAAAGAACAGTGAAAAACTATCAAACGCTTTCCTGTGCATAACATCCAGGCAGAATTTGAGGAACATTATATAAGCACAAAAATCCACATATTTTTAAACCCACTCTTTGAGCCTGCTGAAAGTGAAAGAAAAGCTTAGTGTGGTGTGTATGTCTACAGTCTCAGCTACTGGGTAGGCTGAGGTGGGAGAATTACAAGTTCAAGGCCAGTCTCTTAGTGAATTAGCAAGACCCTGTCTCAGTATGAGAAAGAACTGGGCACAGGACTTAGTGCTCCCTGGGATCACGCTCCACTACAACACAGGGGCAGGGGAGAGGGAACAAAGCAGAAAAAAAATTCTTTCATTCTGAAATCTAATGCAACTGAAGGAACTTGGGATGCCCTGTGGCATGTTTTTGAAATTCTTCTCAGACACCCACATTTCTTCTGATGTTTCAGACAGAGATGTAAAGGAAACAGCAAAACCACCAGGTAAGCAAGCTATGATCTTAGAGGAGAAATTGTCCAACAAAGGAAGAGAATAGAAGAGAGGGGACAGGGAAAGTATATCAGATTTAAGGTCAATATTAACTACATTTTGAATGATGTTCCATTTAACTAACGGTGACGTTCACTCTTTGATAGAGTGGAAATTTTCTTCTACAATTGTACATCAATTAGGTTCTTGCTTTTTAAAAGGCAATAATACAATGGCATGGTGCAGTGAATCTCAATAGGTAGGTAATAGGAGCTGGATTTGCCCCTCAGGGGACATTTAGCAATGTATGGAGCGTTTTAGTGGTCATACAGAGGTGGAGAGATGGAGTGATATTGCTCCTATTAGAAGGTAGTAAGTAGAGGCTAAGGATAATCAGCCTACCCTGCACAATACAGCTGCCAGCAATAAAAACTATTGGGTCCATGGGCCGGGGATTTAGCTCAGTAGTTCTGGCACCTGTCTTGCAAGCACAAGGGCCTGGGTTCGATCCCCGGTAGCCACATACAATGCTGGGCGTGGAGACTCACCCCAGCAGCAACCAGTACCACATACCACGGGCCTGGGCGTGGTGGCTCACGCCTGTATTCCCAGCACTCAGGAGGCAGAGGCAGCAGGATTGCTGTGATGTGAGTTTGAGGCTGAGCTCAGGGCCAGCCTGAACTACAAAGCGAGACCCTGTCTCAAAAAACCTAAAAAAACAAAACAAAACAAAACTATTGGGTCCAAAATGCCCATTGTGCCAAGGCTGAAAAACCACAGGGGCTCAGAGCTTAGTTTATAGAGCTATATCTACTGTGCTTCACTTCATAATGTATAATGCTCAGCAAATTGCTTAACCTCTTTCTCCTCCATTCCCTGTCTGTAAAGTGAGATAGGAATGATACTTTCCTTATAGAATTTTATCAGGATTAAACAGTTAATAATAGAAAGGCCTTAGAACCACCTTCAATGCATGATTAATAATATGTGAATATTGCTATTTTTGTGCCAAATAACAAGATACATATGTATATATCAGCAGAAATATCTCTGCATGAGAGACTTCAAATTTATATTAGTATATATTTGCAATGTATAGTGATTATATTACAAGTAGGAGTTGGTACATGTCCATAATTCTTTTTATTGACTTTTCTCTCTCCCTGCAAAATATGTTTTTGAGGAAACTTGAATAAAAACCATCTTGCATCAAATTCCTCACAATAGACTAATTTGACGTGAGCTATAAGATGTTAGAATCCACATAGTAGTCAACTATGGAACATTGTCATTACTCTCCACTAGTTTCTTATCACCAGTGTTGTGATAAGTGATTTAATGGGAAGAAAAGACAGTGTACAGTCCTGGTACATCATCTATATGTGGGGTATTTGAGATTGGCTAGTCACTGTGATTGCCAAATACTCTGAAGATCAAAGATGTGTGGATTCCCTCTGTGGATGCAGAGCTGTGAGATGAAAGAAATGGAAACATCTGAAAAGCATCTTCTCATTTGCTAGGGCTAACTGGTTCCCACAGAATTGGAAGCACTTGGCCTTCAAGTTCACAGGTGTGAAACTCCAAAAGGTCAGAGTCTGAAGAGAATGAAAGGTGAACAGAACTAACAAATTACCATGTGATTTATTCTCCCCTCAATGGTAGAGTTGAAGATACCAAAAAGGAAACATTTAAACACATATTATAAATTATAGGTATTCAGCAGAGAAAATAAGTTTGAATTGGATGAACTGACCTGGATGAATGCTATTTCCAGAATTATATTTAATCTAATGATTTTAATTTTCAGTGTAGAAGTCTGAAAATATCTCTGGGCTCAGTTAAATAGTTCTTGACCTTGAGTTTCTTATTTTATGCTCTGGATAATTTCAGTACCCAGGGGATCACTCTGGCTTTTTCTGTATCCTAACTTCTCTCCAAATGAAAGTTTAAATTAAGAAGATGTTTAGTATTAGGGGCTATAATTTCACAAAGCCTTAAGAGACCAACTTTGAAGTCATCGCTCTATGTCACCCTCTGATAAATGCCCCTCTATTCTAAATGTTTGCAGACTTAGCAGAAGATATTTTGTTATGATTGAAAACCTCCAAACCACTGTAATCTCAGAGGGATGTAGGCCACTAGTTTCTGTTATAATCTTATTAGGAAAATAAGAGATCACAGGTAAAAAAAAAAACAAAAAAAAAACAAAAAAAAAAACAAAGAACTACTCTTTCTGAATAACTACTCTTTCTGAATACCCAAATACAATCAATGTACAAAATAATTTAGTCTCTTAAAACTATTTAACCAGTTTTTTTAAGATAATAAAATCAATATTCAAAGAAATCAGGTAACCTGCTGGAAATCGCATGACTGATAAGTTTGGGATCAAGACTTGGATCCAGCTCTATCTCTGTATAAAGCCATCTCTCTCTACCAACCTTTGTCTTGAGCCCTTGGGTGCATCCAGTTGTCCAACACTATTATTGCTCATGGAGGCTCTGGATGAAGAGGGAAGTTAAGGTGGGCCATACCTAGTACTGGGAGTGTGTTTGTTTAGAAATGACCAAAATTTTTATGTCCTTTTCTGATATCTTGACTATATAAGGATCTTAAATTTTGCAAAGTATCACCACTGCCTTTCCATTAACCATAAGGCACAGACTACTTGCAGGATGCAAAAAAATAAAAAATCTATTAAACACAGAAAAAAAAAATATACCCTGCAGGTCCTACCTCCAAAATGAACCTAGAATGTGCCTATTTCTTCCCATCTGCTAGATGCCATATTGTCTATGTTACCATCATTCTTATCTGGAGGATGATGACAGTTTTCTTCTTTCTAGTCACAAGCTCTTACTGAATATTCTCCTTGTAGCTGCTGGCTTGATTCTTAAAAACCTAAATTTGATTAGATTCTCTTTGCTGAACATTTTCCAGTAGCCCCATATTGCATTTGGAATAAAACCCAAGCAGCCTTGCATTACCTTTATGTTTCCATGCTCACCACATTTCCAACCTCTGCTCCATCCCAGGATGTTGGCATGTACCATGTTCTGTGTTGCCTAAAATGTCATCCCCATAGCTTTTTGCTAGGGATATAGATCAGCACTCATCACTCTTAAATAAGCATCTTTGACAAATGATTTATTCTGAGCTGAACGTAAGTAAAAGTAGCAAATAAAAGAAAAGTTCTCTCTACCTCCTTCTCCCTTTTACTGGAGACAGCTCTAGACTCTCGTTGGTCCAGAGGCAATGGCACAGAGGCTGAAAGCAAACCTTGCTCTGTGTACAGAGAATGGAGGATTTAGGATGGTTCACCTTATGACTTTTTGACTTTGCAATCTGATACACATCTAGTAGAAGTCATATTTTGAATTTGAAAGTTGGATCTCTTGCTGAGCTAAGACTCTCTTGATGATGCCCCCTGTGATTCTAGACAGAGACGGCAAGCTACCACTTCCAATCAGGCCCAAGATCACAAGGATGCCATGTACTCTGAACTGATTGGCAGGTTAGTTAGCGCACTTAGTGCACTTAGTTAGTATGTGCACTTTGGAGTTACAGTATTTTCAATTGACAATATGTTGATGGGGATGTAGGCCCATCTTAAGTTAAGGAGTGTCTTTAGTTACATTTTCACTCTTGGAAACCTAAAACACTTTGTTCTGTTGTTTCTTATTCTTTGTTAAAAATATTATCTAAGCTAAGTTCCAAGCCAACCTTTAGAGTACTGGTCATTGAGTACTCCAATGGGTTATTTTGCATAGTACACATGTTAGAAGACTTGTTTATTTTTCTCATTAGTCTTTTGTAACAGAGAACCCAATCAAAAACCCAGTAGGGTAGAGGAAGATCATTTTTTTCTTCCTGGACATCTGGCCCTGACAGCTTTCTTTTCTCCTGCTGGTTCCCAATGAAATGTCAGTAATGCAGGGATGATGTTCATTCTGGCCAGCTGCTATCCACCTGCTAGATGCTCACTTTCCTTCATGACCCTTTCTTTTGTTTAAAAACACTAAACACCACTCGGTTTTCTCCCTTATATATGTATTTATCATTAATTTCCATCCTCTAAGAAATTAAGGATTTTGTCTTCACGATTGCAGTATTCTCAGAGTTTTCAAACAGGGCCTGGTTAATAACAAGCACTTAGAAATATTGATTATTACTGAATGAACACTGAGTTGAGAGTTAAGAGAGCTGTATTTAATCCTGGCTCTCCTGCTGGGTTAGGCTCATGTTACACAAGTTAACTTTCTTGGCTCTCTGTTTGCTTCTTCATCTTAAATTCAATCAAATGCTTCTGGAGAACCTGAGATCATGGTAGAAGCCCTGAGACAGAGTTTCTCAATTTCCTTTTCCTGTAGGTTCTAATAGAGACACTCTAATATTAATAAGTGAGAATTGCTGCACAACTCTTTGCCAGCTAGTGAAAAAGCATTTTGGTCAGTGATGTTAGTAATGAACTTTTGGGGCTGTATGGTGAATTTTATGTGTAGAAAAAAAGCTACTCCATGCATGGGTTTACCTTGATCACAGAAACCTATATTCAGTTTATAAAAGTATACATTCAAAAGTCAGGTGATGCTATTTAAATATTTAATTTAAAAATCTTATTGTATATTATGAACCTAATGAATTTTTTTATTTTAAATCATCTTTATTGGTACATTATGAATACATATGATAATCGCATTCAACATTAAGAGTTTGTACCAGAATATGACATGACTTGATTCTCATTTTTTCCCCTTTCCCCCCACCCTGCATCTCCCACCCCCTATATATACAATCTTTGTTTTCTTTTCTCTTTATTATTTCCACATTCATTTCCCCCTCATTATTTACCCTTAACTCTTTCTTTTAAATATTTTCTATTTCACAATATCAACTATACATAGTACAACTCATTTACAACTTCATATTCTCATACCAAAGAAAAGATATGATATTTACACATCTGTGACTTATTTTGCTTATGAGGATGTCCTCAATGTACATCCATTTGAGTATGAATGACTCATTCTTATCTTTCTTAATGGCAGAGTAATACTCCATTCTAGAAGAGAACCACATCTTCTTTATCCAGTCTCCATTTGATGGACATTTGGGTTGTATCCAATCACAAACTGAGCTGGTATAAACATGGGTGCACATATGTCACTGTGAAATAATTCTTTTAATTCCTTTGTATGTTTGCCTAACAGAGCAATGGCCGGATCAAATGGGACCTCCAATTCTAGTTTTTTGAGGAATCTCCACAGAGGTTGTATGAGTCTACATTCCCACCAGCAGTGGAGAAGGGTTCCCTTTTCTCCACAGCCTTGCAGAACCTAATGAATTTGAACAACTACTTTTATGACTGTTGAATAATACTGGTCACCATTTAAATACTAGTGATTGAAATATTGTTAAATATTTTCAACCACATTTATGCATTTTATAGATCTGAATACTTGTAAAGAGACATTAACTGTCAAAGCTTTTTATATACTTATTGTTTGTTTAGGTATAAGAAGTACATTTATAACTGCAGTAAATGTAAAATCTTTAAAAGTTCTAGTGCTGCACATAAAATTGAGAACATTTTAATTTAGATTTATAAATCTAAGTCAGTTTCTTGAATATATTTTGTTTTATTTTAAAAATTGATTTTATTGGTACATTTTATACATACATTATGATCACATTCAATATTGAGAATTTGTACCTGGCACATGACACATCTTGATTTTCATTTTTTCCCATTCCTCTGCCCTTCTCAAAATTCCTGAATGGATTTTGTGGATATATAGGTTTCCCCTATATATACAACCCCTATATTGCTGGATTAGATGTTTCACTTCTGTGGTTCCCCTATCTACACAAGCTTTGTTTCCTTTTTGCTTTTTTTTCCCATCAAATTTATTTCCCTTCTTCACTATCCCATACTGTCCTTTGAAGACATTTTAAATTTGGATAATTATATATGTTATTATAATAGCAAAACTATTAAACATTAGGACAGAAAAATTTCAAATATATCCAGGTTTTTTCATACAAAAATATTTTGTTTTGATTTAAATTTTTATACTTCATTTTAAACATTCTCAAAATGAAAATGTACTTACTAGTACTATGAGAGTGATTAAGTCATAGCCTGCCATCACCTGAAGCTATCAGAGTGTGTTTGTGTGTGTGTAGTTTAAGCTAAATTCCAGGGCACTCAGTGACACTGATCAAAATCTTAGATCGCACAGGCTGTAAATTTGCATTTGATCAGCAAAGCTGCACTCCACAAGTGGCTTTTGCAAGGCTTTTGCAATCCTAATGTCAGCTCAACAGCAGACATTTTGACTACTTAGAATAATGAATAATGGCAAAATATTTTGAAAGAGTAATTTATTAGCATAATAAATGGTGGAAGTATGCTCATATGTGTAGAATTAGTAATGCTAATGACACATAGTTTAGCTATAATATTTGAGGAAATCCTCTGTGAAGAACATACAAATCATGTTGTCCTTTCTCTGATCACTGTGTGTGTGGCAGAATATGGTTTTACTCTTTATAATAACCTCCTGGTGAGGTTGTAGGTGAATTTATGACTGTTTCGATTTTCTACCAAGAGGATCCCATGATTTTCTTAACCAACTTTTCTTTTGCTAGTTGGAAATATCTTTCCCACAATTTTTCTATTAACTTAAGGTTGAATAATTACAAGAGATTTTTTATTGGAAATCTATTATAAATGTCATGTCAATAAATTCATAATTGCAAGGAATTTGCACTCAGGATCTTTAACTTTCTTCTTGGGGATATCCAACTCCTATATTGCTGGATTAGATATTTCACTTCTGTGTTTGTAAATATACATATGTATTTTCCATTGAATTTTAGGGACAATTGAACTTGGTGAAATTTCATGTTTTATATCTTCTGTTCTTAGAATCGCATGACTTGTTAAAATGATACTGGACTAACTTTTAGCATCTCTTTCTCTTCCTGGTGAAACTCTCAAGTCAGAACCCCTCAAAGCCATTTCATTGGGTCACCCAGGAACTATTTGGTGAATCCTTATCAAACTTGGCTTCGGAAATACCAATGAGAGGTAGTTCACTGGCATTTTACTCTCCAGAAAAATATTTCAGAAGTCTAGATTCTCCCAAATGACACCAGGTACCTGGCTAATACCAACTGGGAGAACCATTTCTATTTGAAAAATAGTGGGTTATATGGGGAGGTAAGAATATGGGATGAAATATAGAGTGGAGAAATAGGGGAAGAAATTGCTTCTCCTGGTATTTTTCTGCTCTGATGTTTCTAGACAAAATTTATTTAGCAGAGAATGGGAGAGAAGAACAGCTAGAAGTTAAGGCATTTTAAACATTTCACTATCAAAAGTTATGTCACAAGAAATTTTTTCTGTATCCACATTTTGATAGATTTTATTTTACTAAACAAATGCATTTTATTGGGCCGGGGAGTTAGCTCAGTGGTTCCGGCGCCTGTCTCGCAAGCGCAAGGACCCGGGTTCGATTCCCCGGTAACCACATAACAATACTGGGTGTGGAGACCCACGCCCAGCAGCAACCAGTACCACATACCACAGTGCCGGGCGTGGTGGCTCACGTCTGTAATCCCAGCACTTGGGAGGCAGAGGCAGGAGGATTGTGATGTGAGTTTGAGGCTGAGCTCAGGGCCAGCCTGAACCACAAAGCGAGACTCTGTCTCAAAAAACCTAAAAAAACAAAAAAACAAAAAAACAAAAAAAAAATGCATTTTATTGCATAGAAACTTATTTCTTCATGTTTATTAATCACAGATATATCTGATTATTAAACCTTCTACTTAGCCTGAGTTAAAAAAGAAAATAATACCAACTTGATAATTTCAGCCAAAGCAGAGGAATTTTTAGTGCTGGTTATGAGTATTTTACTTAGTTGTCTTACAAATCAGTTCTGTCAAAATCAACTAGAGTTTTCAAAGAAAGATGAGTCATTCTGCTACCAAACAATCTGAAATGCAGTCACTTGTGTGGGATCTTGGACTCTTCATTTTCACAGTGCTCTCTATCTTGGTGGCTGAGATCTCTGTGATCTTGGAATCATCTTTGGGAAGCACTTCACCTGGCATTTAAAAATACTGAGAAGAACTTCCAGACCTCCTGTTGACTTCACAGATCTGATGACTTCAGGCTGGGGACCTGTGGAATGGTGCATAATTTTGAGCTCAATTCAGCTGTTCAGCCTTAGGCACTACTTCAATGGAAGCTTGAGAAGCTATGACTAAGTTGACCTTTCGTCATATCTCCTTTCCTCCCTGTTTATTTAAGTTACCATCTTAACTGGCTCCTGGAATCAAAAGTGCTTTTGTTCTCTGCATGAATGGTTTGATTCACATCACACCAATATTGCTTGAAAGGAAGAGAAGTCGCTTACCTTTGGATCATCTCTTCTTCCTTCTACAAATGCCACAACCCAGCTAAAGGATTGTAAAAGTTTTATGTTTTAACTCTTTCAAACTCACAAGATCACCCTCTCTTTCTTTTTTTTCCTTCTTGGAAGAAATAAGGCCAAAAAAAATAACATCCACTTACAGTATTTTTTACAAAGGTGAATTCATGCACATAATGTTGTATTCAAGTCAGTGATTCACAAAGTGGGCACTTAAAAGAACAGATTCCTGGAGCCGCCTCCACAGTCTGATCCCAGAAGTGAGGGGTGGGCCCTAGGAAATTGTATTTTGATTAGCCAGATCTGTGAATCAACATTTTAGACAATGAATCTTAAAAGATCAGTTGTCCAATGTTGGATGAGCAAGTAGTGATAAATTCTGACTAGGAGAACTGTGCTCCCCCACTGCCTCCTGCCATGAGAATGTACGATGGGAAAAAAAAGGAAGCAGTTAGCTGGAGCCATGTTTTCCCTG
>PVIR01018325.1:0-24787 GCA_004026965.1 Petromus typicus | reverse complement strand
GGTACAACTTTATGTTAACATGTCTCTAATAGGTAAAATAGTAGGAATGGAATCTACAGGTTAAAGGCCAAGACAGCGGACATTTGTCATGATGTTGGTCACTAACATCATAATTGTCCTCCTCTACCTAGGAAAGTCCCTACTCTATTATTTTGGACAGGAGGTACAGCCCACTTTATCCAAGCGCAAGGTACTAGATGCCCACTTTTCCTCTGCTTCCCCATGGTTAGGGAGTGGGCAGGTGATGTGGAGCTTAGTTTCTTTCCTGGGCTGCAGCAGGAAGCACTGGCAAAAGGACAGAGCATTCAGATTTGAAAATGACAGTGATTGCTAGTGTCCAGAAGTGGCAATGGGCTGCATTGTTACCAGAATATTTTAATGCTACGATTTCAGCTGTGGTCATGGCAACCGCCTGGTTAACTTTCTCCCTATCCATTATTGAGGCCTGACACTGGCCTTCCCTGGTTTTCCATGAGCTACTCAATAGCCTTTCCCAAAACGAACAGACAGAAAACAAAAACAAAAATAAAAACAAAAACAAAAACAAAAACCCCAAAACACCCAAACAGCAACAGCAACAATAAACACCTTTTATTCTTAAATTAACTAGAGTCAGTCTAGCCACTAGGGCAGGAAGTTGATGCCAACTTGTTTGCCAAAGAGGTGACACACACTCACCCTCCTATCAACAGGCACAGGACATCCAGGTGTCTGTCTTTCCTCGAGTACCGCTGACAGTGTTGTGTGGTGATCTAGTTCTAAGACAGGAAGTATTTCTTAACCGTTTCTCTGCACTGCTTGTTTAACCCAGCACCAGGCATGCTCTAGACACTGATATGTTTGCTAATTGAATGGATGCAAGCAACTGTCTTCAAAGAGCTTGAGTAAGACCAAAGACAGCCCAACCAGAATCGGACTGGCGGTTGGGAGGAGACCCAGCCTTCTCCTGGGCCAAGACCTGAAGGGCAAGCGACTCCCCAGGACCCACAGCTAGCTAGATTGAAGCCATCCTCTGACCCAAGCCCGCCAAGTCCATTGAAGCCCACCGTGGAGTCCAGACCTCACTGGGCAAAGCTGTCAGGACTGCGGCACCCACCATACTGCACAAGGACCCGAGGGGAGGTTTGTGCTGAAATGACGTGTGCAGGGACCAACTCAAAGCTCAGGGCTGCCAGAAAATCAACTGGGGAAGCAAGGAAGAAAGACCGGTGACCACCCGTTGGACAAACTGCCTTTGTACGTAAATGGGGGGCATGTGCACATGAGTAAGGTTTGAGCACCTGCCTTCCTGTGGGTCTATTGTTCACGCCCCCTTTGCCTTGTATTACTTTCAAACCAAAGGGAAGCCATGGCAGAGAACCTCTTGCCCGGAGCTCCATGTATGAAAATGAAAAGCGCATGGGAGTTATGTTTTTAATAACGGATGGGTGGTGCTGCTTTCACAGGAAATGAAGTGACGCTGTTGCTAGCTTGACAGCAAGAAGCCCTGGGGAAGGGCAAGAGGACCCCAGTCCAGTGGACTCACCCCCTCCCGTCCCCCAGCTATTCATTTACATCCCACTGACTGGCAGGAGAATCAGTTCCGAGTAGAACCCTCTCTCATCCCCTTTAAAACTGGGTTTTTTTTTTGGACATTTCTATCACCACAGCTTGATAAAGAAAATGCTTGCAAAGCCCATTTAGAAGGGAACATCTGTAAAACTGGGTCAGCAGATATGTTACACTTTGGCATGGAAGAGCAAATATAGCGCTGTCTGGTATGAACTTCACAGCAACAGGGAAGAGCTTTGTTTCCAGGGCGCACACTTGGGTTTGTGCCTGGAGCCTCTGATCTCGCCACGCAGCCCAGGCCCTTGTGTAACCAAGGGGCTGCCCAATCTTCGGTCCTGGCTTTCTCTGACTTCTCAGACTAGGTGGTGGAGGCAGCGTGTGGTTCTTCAATGCGCCACTAGAGGCCGCTGTGGCACCAAGAAAGCGCGAAGGGCGTCCAGCTGGTGGAGAGGGTGTCTCCGAGGAGTAATGACTGTCACTAGAATTCTAGTCCAGGATCTTAAAGACACTGTTATGAATTAACGAGAATAAAATACCCGGCAGATGAAGCTCGGGTCTCGGATCCCCTGGGGTTGTTTTCTAACTGCTTTCGAACTCATTTTTCCCCCTCTGGGAGCAGGTCTCCTGTGCAGCCCAGAGGCACAGGATTTAGCTAGCGTGAAATGTCCCCCCAAAAATGGCACAAATGCCGCGGTTGTAGCTTGCTTTATTTATTTCCTAATACTTTTCCCAAGCAGGGTCATATGCTGTTTTCTCCATCAGCCCAAGTTGGCGCAGGTGCCAGTCACCGTGAGGGCCACAGCAGCAGGGCTGCTGATGAAATATAGCATGTACACCTCCTTCGTATGTGCTTCGGGTGAACAGCCAGCAATTGCTTAATGTAAATTCTGTATCCTAAATATCACACGGGTCATACTTATACTGAAACATATTCGTTATCCCGCATTCAAATTTTACTGAGTGTATTTTTATTGGCAAAACCTGAGCTCCCTACAAAGGCTGATTCAGGTGCAGTTGTGATCAGAGCTTTATCTGGGCACAAACGATTTTATTCCAAGGAGCGTGGTAATAAATGCCACTTGTTCACGTGGAGAACAAACAGGCTTGTAGGACTGCCTAAGGGGATGGGTTTTCAGCAGAAATGATCTACTACAGTCCCTGGAAGTAATATCCCAGTTTTTTCTTTCTGTTCTCTTCCCAATACATACCTGTCCAGGCAGAGTTCAAGCAGTGGCCATTTTGTGCTGGCTGTGGAGGCTTTCTACTCACATGTGGTGCCATTGTAAACCTAACTGGACTGTCCCAGTCCAAGGGTGGAGTTCACTCTGTGCAGCCAAGGAGGAGATGGAAGGTATGGTGGTTAGAGTGGAATTTCAATCTGATTTGCTCTCAGAGCATTGATTGCCCTTGTGTGACTGGGCGGGTCATGGATGCCTTGCAGTCTATATGACTGGTCTCTTGCTCATGCCCTTCTGCCACGAGGAGTTTTTTTTTTTCCACCTTGAAGCTGCCAATCATGGACTGAAACCGTGAGCCAAATTAAAGCTTTCCTTTAAATTGTGAGTGTTGGGTGATGCATCCTTTGATGGGAATGCTGACTAATGCAGAAGGCAGCCAGGGAGCACTGACAGTGCATAGTAGGTAGCATGTCAAGCAGTGTGATCCTGGGCCTGATTTAATGTCCAAGGTCTCAACCTGTTAATGTTCATCTCCTTTTACTCCTTGCAAGTTTCTCTCATCTTGTTAGAGACCTTCATAAGCCAGTGGGGACAGGCATCTCTTAAATTTCTAGTTTATGGCTTATTGGATCAACCAAAACAACTGAAAGGCCCTAGTCTTCGGCCCTCTTTGGGGTTTATATGGGAATTCAAGCCCTAGAGAAATGCTGTAGGATCTCAAAAGCAACAGCAAGGGAAGATCTGAACTTGGTCCCATTCTACCACCTGAGAGCTGGATTTTGTGTTAGGCACTTCGGCTCTTCTAGGCCTGACTGTTAGACTGGGGGACAGAAGTGAACCTTCAAGTGGCCAGTGCAGCTTGTGGCATCATCTACTCCTCTTTGCACTCCATGAGTTAAGGAGAAGATGAGTGGAATTCACCTGAACCCATGCAAAGCAACTCACCTGCACCTGTCAAGTTATCATTCCTGATGAGTATATATGAGTATATATATATATATATATATATATATATATATATATATATGCAAGAATCAAGATCTGTGGCAATTATTGGGACCATTTCTTCCTTGTTTGCCTTAGCTCTGAGCATGTGGAGATTAGGGAATACATTTCTATCTTTGTTTTTCCAAGAAGGAGGTTCAAGCACGGACCCTAGCTTTGACCCTGACCTATAGGGTGACCTAGAATAAAACTTTTCTTAGATCTGGGTTGCCCTACCTGGAGCTGTACTCTATAGTCTTACAAGAAGTCACGTGTGTTTGAGTGTTTCTTTTCCTTGTTTGCCTAGGCTTTGAGTTGTGTTCGTTGGGAGTGATGATACAAATCCTTTGCATTTATCATCCTTCTTTCTTCAAGATTAGGATTTGAAGAGTTTCCTACCTCCAGCCTTCCATGCATACAGATTTTCTAACTTTCTTAGTGTAGCAGGATCCTAGATTCCCATGGTTTCAGGCCAGCCTACAGCCTGACAGCCACTTCAAGGGTGCTGCAGACCTGGAGAAGGCTTCTTGGCAGAGCGGGCAGGGTGTGTGACTGTCCTGCAGGTTGTCACCTCCAGAGACCAGATGCTAGTTTGGACGGTAGGTTTTGCCCTTGAACACACACATACAGAGCCTAGCTAATTTCCTTAACAACTCTGGACCCTTTGGGGGTCATCATTTATCTCATTCTCCAGTCTGTCTAGATCTGTCCTATCTCTCTCACATATGACCTGGCTTAATTTACTCTATGACACCTGCTGTTTTACAAACTTGAGATATGCTCTTGTTAATGGGTAATTATAGGTCTTTCACATTTGGATATTGGGTCCAGAAAAGAAGGGCCTAGTAGCATCTTATTTACCATTTTATTCTCAACACTTAGAATACAGCCTGACAAGTATTGGAAAGATATTTGTTTCATTATATTTCAGTCACTCTTAGGGAGCTTGTATTAAAAATCATGGAGGATGAGAATGTGCCCTGAATTTGGAGTGTGAATTCTTATTCCATCACTGACCGGCTGTGTGGCTTTAGGTGACTGCATCAATCTCTCTCAGCCACAGTCAACTTGCTCATGTGCAAAGGGGCACGACAGTCCTGCCTGTCTCAGTGGTGGGTTAGGCTCTGGCAAGACCATGTACACTGTATGGGTTGTCCTAAGCCCGAGCATCAGAAGGGATATGCTGATGCATCATCACTGGGCATTTGGCTAGTCCATGACCTTGGATGTGCCATCTAGTGGTTATGCTGACACTAGGAATCTAGTGTCCTCATCTCTGATCTGTATGGTTTTTCCTTCAGGATTCATGGCATTGTTAGACCATAAGATTCAGTTTCTGGAGATGATAATGACTTTTAGGCTTCAGTCCATTGTGTGTTTCCTTGTCTTTGGTGGGGGAGGTAAGTTGTCCCATGAGGGTGCAATTAGATCCAGAGGAAAAGGTCAACTCATAGTGACTATCATGGACATGGGAAGGGACATGGTTGGCAAGTGTTCAAATGTTCACAAGTGAAAGCAGTACTGGTCAGGAAGTAGGGCTTCTAATCTGATCTCTAGATCTTAATTATCTTATAAAGTTAGCAAGACACATAGCAGGTTTCTGCTATCGAATCTTTATCTGTAAGGCTGTTCAATTTCTTCAAAAACACACCTTAAAATGACTTGGGTATAAGTATTCTATTTGAGAGGTCATATCAGGATTCTTCAGAGAAACAGAACCATTAGACATTGTAGGTGTGTGTCTGTATTAGTTGTCATGATTTATATCTAGAATGTACCTCTGAGTCTTAGGTTCAGAGCTCGGGACTTTTGGAAGATGATTGGATCATGGGTATGCTATTAATGTACTGATGATTTTTTAGCTAAATATGTTGTTATGAGATAGGGCCTAGTTAGAAGAGACATGCTGCTGGGGGCATGCTTTTGGAAGGCATATCTTGCTTTTCTCTTTCTGTTTCCTGAATGCCACGAGGTGAGCAACTTTCCTGTCATGCTGTTACACTATGCCTGTTCTGTCTTGAAGGCAGCTGGCCATGGCCTGAATCCACTGAAAACCATATTATAAATTCAACCTCTCCTCTTCCCTGGAACAGGTGTCTTGTTCAGGAACAGGAACTCTCTAATACAGGAAGCTGGTACCATGAGTGGGGTCATAGTTGTGACTACATGTAACTATATGGTTTAAAAGCTTTTGGAACTGGTTTGTGGGATGAGCCAGGAAAAAATGGAGATTGAGAAAAGAGAAACCCTAAAATGCTGTAAAGACAGTTTGATAGGTGATTCTAGTTAGAGCTCAGAAAACTAGAATGGTGATAGGAACAAGAACATTAAAGGCTAGGCTTGTGAGGTTTTTAGACGGAAACAAGAACTTCGTTGGACTAGAAGACATCTATGTTGTAGCCTCATACAAAATTTGTTTACATTTTTCCCATGTCTTTGCAGAAGACTGAGGTTAAGGGCAGTGGACTAATTAATCTAATTGAAGAAATTACAAGACAGCCCAACGTTCAAAGTGTGCCAGGGGTACTGCTGACTTATTTTATCCATATTTATAGTAAGAATATGGGGCAAAAGACAGAGCAGAAAATTTTGAAAGAATTAAATTTGGTCTAAAAAGAGCTACATGTAAAATTGAGGCAAAAATATGTGTGGCTTCTGAAGAGATTTAACACCAATTAAAAATACTTTATCAGAATAATAGGGAAGATTCCTTGAAAAGATCTCAGGAACCAACCAGACTCCACCCATCATAAGCTCAAGGGTATAAAAGAGGAAATTTCTTTGAAAGACTATGGCTTGAGAAGAAAACTTCACAGCCCTTGATAATTCAGGGCCATACAAAGAAGTGTTTTCCTGAATTCAGTAATCTAGATAGTGTGTGGCTTCTGTAGTAATGGTCCAAGGGAGCCAGGCTATTGCTCAAGACAGTGACAGACATTGGCATTATCCATACAGTGCTGGCTTTCCAGACATGCAGAATGCAAGAGTTATAAGGTTATAGAAATTTCCAGGTTTCAGAAGAAAGGCTGGAAGACCAGCCAAAAATGTGTGGCAAAGTCATAGTCCCTGCCAAGAGCCAGCCTTCTAAAGGTACTACTTCACACTGTGAGAGAGGTGCAGTGAAGACCTCAGGAAGTTGGAGATGCCAGAAACTCTGATTATCTATGTAGGAAAACCACAAGTAGTGAGCAGAGCCAGCTCAAAAGAAGTCAAGTGGAGTGCAATCAGGAGGCCATAAGGGCAAGGTTGACCAAGGTTTGGGGGATTCATATCTGGCCACAACTTGCTCAGGGTGCTAGACATGGAGCTACAGGATTTAATGTTTTCCCTGCTGGATTTCAGTCTTTATTTAGTTTAATTTCTTTCTGTCTTCCCACTCTTCCGTTTTGCGATGCATATGTTTATCCTGTGATATTGCATGTTGGAAATATTTAACTTTCTTTTTGATGTTTACAAGGGTTTGTGGCTAACAGTTTGCTTGGAGTCTCTTAAAAGACTTTGGACTTTAACTTTTGTAGCAGTGGTTAAACTATTAAGACTATGGCATCTTTTAAAGATGAACTAAATATATTTTACATAATAAGATATACATGAGTCTTTTGGTGACCAAGGCTACATTGTTATGGTTTATATCTACAATGTTTCCTCCAAAGTCTCATGATCAGAAGTGAGGGTTGTAAAGGTGATTGGATCTCGGTGGTGCTGTATTCAACAGTGGGGTGATACATTGGTAAATTCATAGCTAAGTGCTTTGTTAGGAGGAAGGGCTTTGTTGGAAGAGTGTGTGTCCCTGGAGGCATGCCTTTGGGGGGGGGGTCTATTCCCCTCCCTTATGCCTCTTTTCTCTTTCTGATTTCTAGGTTCCATGACAATTTTCTTTAGCTATGCCCTTCCACTATACCATTTCTGCTATGGAGGTAGCTGACCATGGCCTGAATCCACTGAAAATCATATTATAAATTCAACCTGGAGCAGGTATCTTGAATGAGTCAAATCAATGAGTCAAATCAAATCTCTACTTTTTAAAGTTGTGAATGTTCGTAATTTTGTTCCACAGTCAGGAAAGCTGACTAATATAGATCATACATAAGGAGAGAGAGAGAGACAGGGAGAGGGAGAGGGAATAGGAGAGACAGAGAGAGAGAGAGATAGAGGGAGGGAGAGAGGCAGGGAAGGAGAGAAGGAAGGAAGGAGGGGGAGAGAGAGAATTGAGAAAGTGAGGGAGAGAGGGAAGGAGGGGCCAGTGTACACAGAAAGGACACGAATGTTGCATAGCAAATATTGAAACAGAGAAAATAACATATTCTCAATCTTCCTTATTGAGAACTTATAATAGTAAAATGAGAAAATAGATATAGAAGTACCAGAATTTTAGCTTATAAATGAAGTAGTAATTATTTACCCAATACATCCAGAATTCTGAATTAAACATCCTCTTCTTTTAATATTCCATTTAATCAAGATTTTACTGATAGATGCTATGCCAGACTGATTCCTATTCATCTTTCTAATTTCAGTGAGGAACTCATATTTTCCAAGAGGCTTTCATTCTTTTTTTTTTTTTTTTTTTTTTGAGACAGGGTCTTGCTTTCTAGTTCAGGCTGGCCCTGAGCTCAGCCTCCAACTCACATCACAGCAATCCTCCTGCCTCTGCCTTCCGAGTTCTGGGATTACAGGAGTGAGCCACCACACCCAGCTCTAGGGTATGCCGTACTGATTGCTGCTGGGTGTGAGTCTTCACACCCAGTATTGTACATGGTTACTGGGGAATCAAACCCGGGCCCTTGCTCTTGTAAGACAGGTGCTGGAACCACTGAGCTAAATCCCCAGCCCCCGAAGAGGCTTTCTTTATTCCCCGATTATGACTTGTCCCATGCTATACACTCCAAAGCACCATGTTCCTTTCCTTGAGAACATTTTTCATCTATCTGAAGGAAGAAACCATTTAATTCTTGTTAACTACTCAATATCTAACACTTAGAAGAGTCCCTAGAATGTATACTTAATAAATATTTGATTTAAAAGTTAAAAATATGTGGCAACATCCTTTCTTGAAATTCATTAAAGATCAGTGAGTATTGTTAAATAAATTCATGCCACACTTGAACAGGGGTCACTGTCTTTGGGAACCTGCCTAAATGAAGATAAAATAATAATAACTTTTTGTCACTGTAGCAATTACTCATAAAAATTGGAGCTCTTGAAGTACTTAAGGAAAAGAAGATCCTTAACTAGATTGCCTGATTCCTAAAATTATGTTCATACTATTAATTTCCTTGGAAAACTGTTTCATAAAAGACAGTCTGCATTAGTCAATATAGGTTGAGTTATGCTGTGATAACAATATCACCCACTTTCCAGATGTAACAAGGCAAAGTTGTACTTCTCATTCAGAGTACTTCTCCTGGTTAGCACGGGATTTTTCATACTTTTTAGTCACTCCGGAATTCATGAGGATGGAGTCTCTGTTGCTAAGATTTGTAAGTAAGCTCCTGAGAACCTACAAATGATGGAGGAGCTGAAGTATCTGTAGAAAAGCCTCATTCTCTTAAATAATCTGCAAATGTGCACCTGTTGTAGGCATTAGAAAGCCCTGCAAATGACCAGGGATGCAAAATCATTTTCCTTAGACATTTACTATATACAGGAAAAAATGGCCCCTCTTTCATAAATACAATGAGTTAAGCAATGTAGCATCCTAGGCATGGTGGAGTATACCATTCTCACTTCTCAGTTGCCTGTAAAAGGATGAAACATCTTTGCTCAGTGCCATGTGACCTATAGAGCGCCACTCTATGCCCCTGTCCCATGTGGTCCAGGTTGGCTACATGCGTTCCTTTGGCTAAAAGAATGTGAGTGAACATAACTTTCTACATTCCAGTAGAAGTGATAGGAGGCATTTTGAGTTTCTGCCAGGCTTCTCCTCTTCTTTGCTTCTTCCATAAGATCATCTTTCAAAAGGATACAGTATGATGTGTATATAAAATGTATCAATTAAATTAATTTAAAGAAGAACACCGTACTCTTAGCCTGTGCATCCAGCATGAGAAGACACAGAAAGCAGAGATAACCTACAACCATGCACCTGTAATTTAGAGGAGAATTAAATGTTTGTTTTTGTAAGCCACAGATTTAAGACTTATTTCTTACCACAAAAAAAGCTAACTAAAACACTAGGAAATGATGATATTTCAACTAAAAATGAAAGGTTCTGGTCTGGTAAATTTTTTTAGTTTTTTGAGACAGGGTCTCACTCTGTAGCCCAGGCAAGACTCGAATTCACAGTACTCCTCCTGCCTCTGCCTCCCAGGGGCTGAAATTACAGGGATGAGGCACTATGCCCAGAACTGTAGTGTATGGTGTTGATTGCTGTCTGGCATGAGTTGCACACCTGGTATTGTTGCATATGGCTACCAGGGATCGAACTTAGGACCTTGCACTTATAAGGCAGCCTCTGAAACCACTGAGCTAAATCCCCAGCCTCTGATCCGCTAATTTTTTAAAGGGCTCTGCAGTATGTATAGGGAAGATTAGAACCAAGTCTGGAATGAGAGGAGTTGAGATAAAGAAGAGTTCAATCATTGTATGTAATAAAGGAATTGAAGGACTTGAAGAACATTTTCAGCTTTCTTCTTGGGTGGGATTGGTAATCGATGGCCCAAGGTCTAAAGATGGCCTACTGTCTGCTTCTATAAATAAAACTTTATTGGGACAGAGCCACATTAACTCATTTATATTGTCTTTGGCAACTTATTCATTAGAAAATCAAAGTCAAGCAATGATAATAGAGACCATATGGATTGCAATGGTCCTTTAGAGAAAACATTTGCTGACTCCTGTCCTGCAAGGCGACTGTGATGAGGACTCTGGGACTTGTAGAAGAGGGGGGAGGGAGGAATTTTTGCATAGGGAGAGTGGATACCAGCGACAAGAGAAGAGGTTGGAGTGTTAGAAAAAAGACACCTGAAGACAAATACTGTGGAACGGAAACCAAGAAAATTTAAGACAGTTAGTCAATTTTGAATTGCTTTTTTTTCTGTTTTGTGTAGTAATTCCACTTCACTGTCCTCGGGTCTTAAGGAAAAGTTTGTCATGTAAAATAACGTGGGTCAGGGATGTATGCAGCAATGGATGACAGAGGGACTGTTAAAAACAGGGAAAAGTAGGAGAAGAGAAGGGAACAGCTGCAGGAACAAAAAAATGTGTGAAATAAATAGGAGTAATAAATTTAGAAAGGGAGGTATTAAGAAGGTTCAAGCTCTTCTGGGAATCCTCGGAAACACTGTTGCTGAATCTCCTTCCCTCACAGTATGGATTATCAACTTGAGTCATTTTACTTAGCTTTCTAAGGAAATGATGAATTTAGAAATTTGAGGGAAAAAATGAGAATCAAGTCATGTCATATTCTGGTACAAACTCTCAGTGTTGAATGTGATGATGATGTGTGTTCATAATGTACAAATAAGGATTTGAATTTAAAAATTTAAAAAATAGAAGTTAGCTAAAAAAAAAAAAAAGAAGAAGAAGAAGAAATTTGAGGAATTTGGAAACAGTTGGATTGTATTGGAATGTTCTGGAGTTTTAGGGGTTAATTGACAACATCTCCCTTCTCCACCCCTCCCCCTCCCCTCTCCTCTCTTCTCCTCTCCTCTCCTTTTCCTGAGTTCCACTTGAAATGGAAAGCAGATGTGAGACTCAGTGAAATGGAGTTAAATTCCACCATTATTCCTGAGACAGTTGGAGCCCATAACTTAAGCATGAGTGCTAAATGGGGTTGGGAAATTTGCTCTGTTTTACTTCTCTATGATTCCCCAACACTTTTCTATCTCAGGAAAAGGCTGATCAACTAAATTACTCATCTTCTTTCTTGTTCTCTCCAAGTATTTCTTGGCTCTTTATTCTTTCAATAATATTGTACTATGCCTGAGGTCAACTGGATTATGACTGTCCTCCTTGTATGGGAAAGGCAGATCAACAATCTCTCACACTGTCCTGGGCTTTCATGCTCCCAGTACTGGCCATTGCTCCTTCGGGTCACTTCCTAGGGCTCCTGGGAGGCAATATAGACTTTAGCTTCAGAAGGCTCTGGAATGAGTCAGAGCAATAGGCTAATTAACTATAATTCAAGACTGGCCTGTATGCAAGGCTGACAACTCTCTTTTCTTCCCAACTTGTATTCATGAGTCTTATTTAGTGGAAGGTTTCAGAGACTCTGTGATGGGGTTGAACAACAAATTAAAGATTCTCCAACAATAAAATATGGGTAGCACTGAAATATCTCAGATTTGAATATAACCATCACCTTATGATCTAATTCATGGAGAAAAAGGAGAGTTCAGAAATAAATCTTGTTCTTTAGATGATAAGGCCTAAAGAAGTTAAAAGTTCAAAGCTGAAATCTCTTCTCCTTGTGAGTATAAATCCAAAGTAGAGGAGAATTCCTAAGTCCCAAGAAATTAAAGCCTGGAATTTATTATAATTTCTTATTCTGCTAAGTCTTAGCCACATGAGTTTTGGAATTTGGGATGCAAATGGGTCTTTCCTGGCATCTTCAGCCTGGCCATCTTCCCCTGGACTGGATATTATTCTTCAGGAGCTGAATTAGTATCTCTTGAGCCTCTCATCTTGTACTCAGTCCTCAGACCTTTGCCATCTGCTTCCATTATTGCACTCTTTCCACTCCCAATGACTGTCACAACATATGATGGGGGATCTTTATCCCTTATTTTAGTGAATGACAATGAGCATATAGCAAAAACCTAGGTCCTACTTCTGATTTCTCCATCTTGTTTGCCATAGTAACCAATTGGTTCTTCAGTCCTGACAGTTTTACCTTCCAATGATTTCCATCCATTGCTCTTGTTATTATCTTAGTTCAGGAACTTAGTCCCTTTATCAGGCTACAAAAGTAGCTTACTCTCCAGTATTTGAGGTTGTTATAGGGAAGGCAGGGGAAAGGGGAAAAATGAGAATCAAGATGTGTCATGTATAGGAACAGGTTTTCAATATTGAATAAAATAATGTATGTATAAAATGTACCAATAAATCAATTAAAAATAAAATTTAAGATCTTTTAGGCCGGAGGTATGGCTCAGTAGTGGAGCACTTTCCTAATGTGCATCAGGCCTTGGAAGGAGAAGAGAAAAGGGAAGGGAAAGAGAAGGAGAAGAAGAGGGGGGAGGGCAGAAGATGGAAGCAAACGGAAGGTGAAGGAAGGGGAGAGAGGAGAAGACAAGGGAAGTGAGAAGACAAGGGAAGAGAGCAGAGAAGTGGAGAGGGGTAGGAAGGGGAGGGGGAGAGGGGAAGGGAGGAGAGGAGAGGAGAACAGAGGAGAGGGGAGGGGAGGGAAGGAGATGAGAGGCAAGGCTCTTTTTATAATAATAACAGAGGCTCATCTGATTACGGGCTAAGTCATTAAGCATTTAAACTTTGCTACCCATCTTGCTTCATTTCCTTCAGTCTCACTTCCTTTCCCTTCCCATCTCAAAGTTCATGTTCTGGCGGACATCAAGCTGTCACATGCCCTGGCCATGTATGATTTTCTTTGTCCCTAGAATACCCTTCCCAACTTACTTTACCTTGTCTTTTCCAGCTTATCACATAGACTCTGAACAGACATCCTCTGTGGTAAGAAATTATACTCCCAGGAGGGTTGGACTTCCCATCTCTGTGCACCCACAACCTGTGCTCACCTTTAAGACCTCCTGTCCTACTGTGTATGAGAATTCTCTCATTGGGTGTGTATTCTAGATGGCAGGGCCATTTGATTCATCGCTAAATTCTTTTAATAATTTATTGTTCTCATCTGAATTATGAAGATTAAGATACAAGAAATTCACCACTGTCATATAAAATGTAAGATGTGATCATTAGGGAAATGAACTTACATATTATAATTGGAAAGCTCAATACTCAGTTTAAAATACTTAAATTTTTCCACTTATTTAAAGTATTTTAGATGTGGTTTTAAAAATATTTCTGATGCTTACAAAATAACTTTAAAATCTTCCTTTTTTTTCTTTATAATTGGACACCATCCAAAGATTTACTACTTTTAATCTCTTATGCCTATATTTCAATTGTATTTATAAGTGCTATACATTGCATCACTCAAATCAGGACTTTATTATTTTTCCAATATTTGATCAGATAATAATGGCATAAAGTAATAAATACTAAAATAACTGGGCAAACAGAAACAAGGAATGCAGTGATGTTGAAATGAGTTAGTTAAAATGTTCATTCATCAATGATTGAGTGAAAGTAAAAATTCAGTAGACACAAAGCAGTAGAAGGCATTGATGTGTAATCATGGTGAAGTTATTGGATAGTCAAATTCATATGAACCTCAACAACTAGTTTATTTTGTAAACTGAGTATAGTTAGGTCACCACTGCTTTGATCACTGAAGTCTCTATAATACCCAGTCAGTTCCCAATATGCAAATAACACTCCTGTCTTTTATAACAGGAGTTTAGCTTTTGAATCTTTCAACATGGTAATTCAGTGTCTCAAAGATGAAAAACCAAAGCTACCATATATTGTACTCTCTGTACACAGGCATATGCATATGTGTCTTGAGGAGAATGCCAACAGGACCTTCTTCATGGAGAAGTGACAAATTCTGTTTGCCTAGAAAGGGAATCCTCTGTTGGGAGCCGTTTCCTACAGTGCCATGGCTGCCTATGTGGGAGAAAAAAGTCAGCCTGATTTCTGGACCAAAGCCCAACATTGTTTACCTTCCTCAAGGATAATTACTGTCTTTGCCAGATTAAATTAAGAACTTCTACATGAGACCTTTGCAGCAGATTAAATTGAGACAATTGTCAGCACACCCCCTCCACTGGTTCTTTATGATTAACCTTGAGATAAACAAACCAAGGATTCTGCCCTTTTTTACTAACCTTTTTTTTTTCTGTGCACATAAATGAAGCTAGTTGGCAAGTAGGAGGTACTTAAGAGATGTATAAAAAGAGACTGATAAATAAAGGCGTTCTCATTCAGTATTGGCTGAGTCCTTTCAACCTCAGTTTTCCTGTCTCTTGTTTCTTTTCTTTAATCCTCACCCCTTGACCCAGTAAACCCAGTTGTTCTGCCAGGCAGGCCTGGGAAATCCTCAAAGTCCATTTTCCTTGGAGACAGATGCAGTGAAGACATCAGCCTTAGACGATGCAGCTTCGTATAGAACTTATGAAGAGATATCTGGTGCAGTTCACCAGTATTTTTAAAAAGAGGTGAAGGCTACATCAAGTTTTCAATGTTTCTGGGATATATTGATTAAAATATTCCACAGACAATTAGAAAATATTCTATTTGTAAGAGAAGATCATGTTAATTTTCATAATCTTTTATTCTGCTATGAGGTCTATGACATTATTTCCATTTCTTAAGTAAGTCATAAGTATTATTTCCACTTGGAAGATAGCAGATCTAAAGAGACTAGGTCAAGGGAAAGGAAATAATGGGTGAGATGGTGACTGAAGTGCTGTTCCTATGAGAAAGTTGATTATCTCCTATAGGTCCACAAGAAAGGCACTGATTAGATCCTGATCTCTGACATTTATTTCACTGTTTTTGTATCATGCATCAATAGTCTTTCATCTAACAAATTAGTGAACCAGCCAGTTCTTATTGAGCACCTATGTGTGTTAAGCAGTATACTGGGTGATGGGTTGATAGCCATTTTTTTTTGCAGTAGAAAAACTTTCAGCCTGAAGTAGAAGGCAGACTCATAAAAGATTACAAGATAGTGTGGCAAATGATATTGTCAGAATCTGACATAGTCTAGGGTTGTAAAGAGCACTTTCCTGAGATGATATTTTAAGACATGAAGGACAAGCTAGTCAGATGAAGAAGGCTGGTTGTGGCTTTGTGATGGTGAGACACTGTGTGAGCAAAGCCTTGAGACAAAAGATATCATTGGCTATCAATAAGCCTGAATGCAAAATCAGAAAACAGCGTCATGAAATAATTCTAGAGAAAAGAGTGAGGGGTTGGGTCATGCATGATCCTGTGGGCCATAAGTTGCAGTTATCTATCAATGCATAACAAACAGTGATTTAGGCCAGGAGGCAGGGAAGAGTGACTTGGTGGTTGGCCTCTGATCCAGATAGTCTCATGTTGGTGGAGGCTGGGCTGGCTCTTCACAATCTACTTTCTAGTTGTATTTTATTTTTTTTTGAGACAGAGTCTTGCTTTTTTGTAGTTCAGGCTGGCCCGAAGCTCAGCCTTGAACTCATAGCAATCCTCCTGCTTCTGCCTCCCAAGTGCTAGGATTACAGGCGTGAGCCACCACGCCCAGCACTGAGGTATGTGGTTCTGATTCCTGGTGGGTGCGAGTCTCCATGCCCAGCATTGTTGTATGTGGTTACTGGGGATTGAACCCCGGGCCCTTGTACTTGCAAGTCAGGTGCTGGAACCACTGAGCTAAATCCCCAGCCCAAGTAGTTGTATTCTTTTTTCCTTTTCTATTCTGAGGATTGAAGCTAGGGCCTTCACACTGACCTATATACCCAGCATGTTTTGAAAACTTTGAGACAGAGTCTTGCTAAGTAGCTAAGTTGCTTAGGACAGGCTTGAATTTATGATCCTTCTGCCTCAGGGATTGCAGGTGTGCACAACCATACCTGGCATGACTCAAACCTTTTGCAGCTCTGTGCACATCAAATAATGAACAGGAAAGCATACTGTACAGTAGTTTTGGAAATTTTTTGTCCTGTAGATAAATTTTCAGGTACAGAATCTGGAAATTAAGATGCAGGGTGTTTGTGTGAAGGATGAATGTGAAGAGAGGAAGGCATAAAGCAATAGACAGAGACAGAGAAGAATCCAGAAGTTTCCAAACAGTGGTCCAACCCAGCTTCTTCCCTCCTCCTATCACCCCTACATTACCTTCAAATCCCATATCATCCCCTTTGCACCCCCCAATCCACAGCATCTCCTTTTATACCAAGAGACACCCTCATGTTGCAGAGTGGAGAATTGTCTGTGGCCATCTGGGTCAGGGGTAGAGAAGGCTCAGTCATAACTAGGAAGCCCTTCTAGTTGTGTTTTTTCCTGTACATATCTGAGGCTTCAGTGCTTTTTGACATCTCTCCTCATGTAGCATTTCTTCCTTCAGTGTGGCTATCTCAGAGCATTTGGCCTTTTTACATGACAGCTGGTGGCCCCGGGGAGAGTTCTCTAAGAAAACTGAGCAGAAGGCGATTTAGCCTTGAAAGTTCCTAAACATCACATCTGCCACATTCTATTAGTTTAGCAAGTCAGTAAGCCATCCTAGACTCAAAGTGAGGGCAGATACATACCACTTCTCAATGAGGATGTGGGGGAAGGGAGGGACAACAAAACACATTCATCTCTAGTTTGGCACACCATGGTAAGGAGTTCGGTCTTTATCTCAAGTGCAATGGATCTATTTTGATGTTTTAAGGAGTGGATTGACATGATGAGTAGATCTGAATTTTAAATAGATCCCTTTGGATACAAAGTGGTATATAAATTGGGAGAAGAATTGAGATGAGTGGAAGACAGATCAGTTAGAAAACTTTTGAAGAGTCCAGGCTAGACATGAGAATAGAGCAGTGACAGTGGTAAGGAATGGCTTTTAAAATCACAAGGGGTAAATACAACAGTAGTGATTTAATGTAGGGTGTAAAAAAACATTCTTTTTGTATAATGTTTCTACTGTCCTTTTCCATTCATGCATTCATTTATTCACTTATTGAACAATATTTACTGACCACTGACTATATTGATGCTATATTTCAGGAACTGTCCTCTCTATGTTTAGTTGGACATACTAAGAGATACCTGCTCTAGGGAGCTCAGTGCAGTGGTAAATTTGGTCAGTTTCAAGAAACTATGTCATAAAAGCAATACCCACCATGTGTTGACTTTCTGTCCTGCATCACTCACTTTATATATTTGGTAGCCTTTTGGCCTCCGCACGTGTACTAACTTACTATGTGGTTTTAATGATTGTTCCACAATATGTGACTATCCTTAACTCTGGTGGATGAACTGAAAAGCCAGATGTGGGTAGAAGTCTTACTCATTACCCAACATCTGTGATTTTGGTCTTATTTGTCTATCACTGCCCACAGAATAGATTCTATTAAGGATTTTAAAATGCACCTGTAATTTCCAAGTGCTACTTCTTTTCATAGGATGACTTCTGTTTTAGGCTACTTTTAACCCAAACTGGACAGTTCCGTGGATTCTGGGAGTCACATCACCCATCATCACTTTCTGCTCTGTATTCTTCTCTTTGGTATTAGAGGCCACAGCCCCAAAAGACTCATGGAAGCCTTTCTCTGGCTGTGATCCACTGGGCAGAAGAGAATGAATCCTTCCTCTTCTTTATTCAAGATCAGTCTGCAGTTTTTTGTTTTTTGTTTTTTGTTTTTTTTTAGTTTGCAAAAAGAATAAGGAGATTTCATTCCTACAGTCTACTAGTGGTTTGAAACCATTGTCATAAGCCTCCTGGTAACAATTTTTTGGGGCTGGGACCCCTACTGAACCAGCTGCTGAGATATTTGATTAACTCGTTTTTCTCTCTGTCTTCACTCAACACCACTTTCTCTCTCTTCTCTCAATGCTCTGAAACTTTGATATTTAGAAATTAAGTCTTAGTCATGTGGTTTGGTAACAACCAGTCCAAGGTGGATTCAACCCAGTGACCTCAAGGAGAAAGAATGTTTTAATGGGATTTTTTTTCAAAGAAGCTAGTACTGTACTTTTCTTTTCATTTCACACATCACAAATTTACATCTTCAAAAGCTGGAAAACGTCAACACCTCAGAAAAATAGAGTGTAAAATATGTGGACATCTGCTCACCTGGAGCAGCAGTAATCACAGAGAAAATTGTAATCTCCTGGACTAGGCCAGCATTAAGCTTTAGCACTAAGACCTGACTTAGGGCCATCTTCAACCTTAGCTTTAAGTAACACAAAAGCCCAGCCAGCGCATACTGTGAACTAGGCTGCTGGTGAAAGCAGAAACTTGTTTCAACAGAAAATCAACAATGAAGCTGTTGTGTTTCATTGGAGTGAGGCAGCATTGGAGGAACTTAGCTTCCCACTGTGGTGTAACACCTTCAATGGGGCTTTCCTCCCCAGCCCAGGACTGTTGGGATAGGAGTCAGCATTCCACAGGTATTTCCTGAGGGCCTCTTGCACAGTTTCTTCTCAACGTGTACATTCATGGCCAGGTCGTTTATTCTGCCTGCCACCTTAGGCTGATGAAAATGTTACTTTGACTTATGAGTTGAGCACTTCCTCAGAAAGTTGGAGACCCCAAGTGAGTTCTGTCCTTAACTTTTCTTCATGGAAAATTTTTCATTGTTTATAGTCTGTGAATTTTGGATGGCAGCCAGGCCTGAAATCAAGATGAAGGCTTTCTCTGTGGGATTTTGTCTGTATCCACTACCATGATAAATATGTGATGTTATTATCAGTTTGTTTGACTTTACAGAAATGCTTTCTTTGTCTGAGAGGACATCTGTGTAGTTTGCAAATTCATACATTGTCCTATTCTGTTAATTGACAGTCATGTTTTTATTTAATTATTATGAGATTAATGTAACTTCTTGAGTCCTAATGCATTGCATAGTAAAGAAAGCTCAGACATTATTGTGTTAAACAGAACTAGTACGCCACCAGACTTCTCTCTTAATTCTTGAAGGATGAGCCACTTGTACTGCTAAGAGTTAGCAGTACAAAGATACAGTCTTATCTGTGGGGTTAGGAATTGGTAGCCGATAAAAGGAGAGATATTTGACTTTGGAAATGGCTGTCTTTTTTTGATAAATAACTGAGGGAAGTGGTAAAATCTAGCCTGATAATTTTTAGAAAAATAGGGATGCCTCTGATTGGCAGAGTTTAGGCACTATATTGCTACAATTTTTGGAGGGAGTGTGAAAATGTCACCTAGGTCTGTAAGTGCCATCTATGTGTCATGGTTGGTGACAAGTGGGCTTCTCAAGAACCCATTCTTGGTTAAGCTTCCACATTCTAGAGAAATGATTTTTCAGTTTCTTTTGAGTTATAGACTATATTAAGGATCCCGGAGAACATATGGTTTGTCCCATAACCCTGGATACTCATATGCATATATCTTCACTTTCGTATCTATAATTACCGGAAGTTTCTTAAACTTCTAAAGATTTAGCCTAAAAGAATTCCAGTTCTTGGTTCTAGTTCCCAGTTTTACACTGTCTCAGAAATGAGGATAGACTCAATCTGACAGAAACATCAGACAGCGAAGTATTGTGCTCATATAAGGCAATAAGGTAAATAATTTATTGTAGGAATTCCTTCTTTTCAGCATTCACAATGGTTTTGTGTCTACTTTCCAGAGACCTGGCAAGCAGAATCATTTAGTCAAATATTTCTTAGAGAAGTGAGTGGCCTGTGGATAGGAAGTTGTCACCTTCCTAACCAGGAAGCTCAGTGTTGTTTCTGTGTTCAAGCAAAGATTCTTTCCTCATTAACACAGATCCAGTATCTCTCTCCTTTAGACACATATGCTGACTTGCGCTTCTTTGAACTGTTTCCTGTGGTGTTCAGCCCCTCTAATTAGTTTAGCATATCGTTTCTTTAGACAATACCTTCTTCCTTGAGCTTTAGAATCTGTCTGTCTCTTCCAATTAACGGATCCACAGGCAGGGCTCCACAGGAATGGAGGACCCAGAAGAGTAGAGCATGGACTAAATACATAGTTTTTTTTTTTTTTTCCTGAAAATAATTGTTTCAAATGCTCAGAAGAGGGCCCAAGGATTTATCTCAGTGGTTCCAGCATTTGCATTGCAAGTGCAAGGTCCCAGGTTCGATTTCTGGTAACCATATACAACAACAATGTGGAGTGTGGTGACTCACGCCCAACAGCAATCAGTACCACATAACACAGTGCCGGATGTGGTGGCTCACACCTGTAATCCCAGTACTTGGGAGACAGAGACAGGAGGATTGCTGAGTTTGAGGCTGAGCTCAGGGCCAGCTTGAACTACAAAGAGAGACTCTGTCTCAAACAAACTAAATATATATATTTAAACTAAATATTATTTATATATATATATTTATATAATATATATATTTATATATAATATATTTAAACTAAATATATATATATATATATGAAATTAAAAAAAATCTCATAAGAAAACTGGACTTAGCTCCTATACATTTGGTGAGCTTTGTAGCAGCCACATTTCTTTTGTGTTTATCTCAGCCTGCATTAGAGCTGTACTTGTACAAGAGAGGACAACAGTAGTCCAGGCTAAGAAGTTTTCAGATCTAACTTTCTATTATAGCATTGTATAGTTAGAGAGGCTATGATTCCCCATTTTCCCCAAGTGACTGATTTAAGAAGTATAAACACATATTTTAATACGTTGTGTTTAAATCTCAGATCATACTACCAGCCCTTTTGCCAAGGTTCATGTGGACAGTGTGCCCAGTTTGGCCTCTATTTGTAAATCCAAGGTGGTTTGGAGGATGGAGTAGCTAATGCCAATTCTGGGATAAGAGGTGTTCATGGTCTTCATGAAAAACTTACATTTGGAAATTCTGTGATATAAAAGCTGTCCCCGTGTGCTCAGGTAGTCTAAGATGGCCAAAGGATATCTTGGTAAGGTAGAAACACTCCATTGATCTTTTCTGAACCCTAATGCGGAAAGATTACCTTGGAGTACAGAAGCACCTGGTAAAGAATTTGTATTGCAGTGATGCCTTGGAGGGAAAACCCTACCCCATTCAGGCTCATATTCACCCATAGACAAGTCATATATCGGGAAGGATGATGAGTATCTTAAAACAGTTATTACCTCCCTGTCGAAAGTTTGACAGTTGAGCAGAGGTCTAATATTTTTAACAATAACAGCAAAATGTTGCAAACTAATGATGGTCCTGGAGAGAAAGGAGTGTCCTTTGCACACAGCTCTTGTCCCTGGGGCTCTGCGTTATGTTTTCATTCTTTAGACTAGCCTTACACCTCATAAATCTGTCAGTCATTTCAAATAAAGTTTCTGTTTGTGTTGGGCAAGCCATTTCCAGCATTTATTATGTGAACTATCTGGCAAGCTGGTAAGACAGTGAAGACTGGATTTCACATTGAAATAAGGCAAGAAAATGAGTTTTGTCTTAGTTGATCATTTCTTTGCTCTCTGTGATGCTGTGTACCTATTAAAAAGCTAGTGTCACATTTCCTTTGGTTTGGAGAATTTCAGTTGAATCTTCTCATTTGGGTTGCCATCTGGTGTGCTACTAACAGTCTCAGAGAATAAGAGGCCATCTGTTAATACTTTTCCAGGAAGCTTTTTATAGAGCAGTGAAGTGGCAACTCTCAAAAACACATTGTAATGACTTACGTGATCTTGGGTATATGTACAAGTTAAGGCTGGTATTTGATTTCTGCAAACATTATTTTCTTCCATTGAGGAAGGATAGAGTAATCAAGAAATATGGTATGTATGCACACACACAATACCTAGCTCTGACATGTGGGGCACCAAAAGGTTAAAAAATTGTTGATCTTATGCTCTTTCACAAGTAAGAGTGTAAATATGTACTGAGAAATGATGATGATGATGACAATATTCATTTACTGAATTCTCACCGTCTTTCAGCCACTGTCAAATGCTTTATATATATTTTGTCTTTTCTTATCCTCAGAATAAGCCTGACAAACTATTGTTGCTATTATACAACTTATAGACAAAAGAATATTTGTATTTAGAGATGTTAATGACTTTTTTGTGATGCAGAAGTAGGAGTATTCAGTACTTAGACACTTTACTTATTTTTTCTAACTGAAAAAGTTTACACTACTTTTTACAAGCTATCCTGTCTCACCGTCTTCTGAAATGTTGAATGGTCTCTCTCTCTTTTATAATTGGGTGGATGCCAGCAACAAAAGTTATTATTACTAGAAGTAGAGGTTCAGATAGATCTGACCAGGGATAGCTGATAGTTGGGACTAATAACAGTATGGGTCAGGATGAGTTAGCTTTTGCTGTAGTGATGAATAACCCCTAAATCTCAATGGCTTAGCAGAGTAATATATTTATTGCCCCTGCTCCATGCCTGACTCAGGTCTCGGGAACTCTGCTCAATGTTATCACTCACACTGCTGGACCTTCCGTCTTTCTGTAAGCAGCCATGACCACAGTGGCATTGGCCCTTCCTTAGTTTCTTGCACACTGTGTTGGCCAAAGCAAGGACTCAGCCATCTCAAGTGGGAAGTGTAAAGTTACTTTTCCCACATTGGCTGGCAAATATCAATCCTGCTACTTGTATGCCGAGAAGAGGAGAGGACAGCCAGAATATGTGGGATCAGTCCTGTTATCACCATTGCACATAACAGGAGTTAATCAAAATCTTTCTTATTTTTGACCTTTGTTCACTCAGAATTGTCCAATCTGAGATTATTATTAGTGGTCCTGAACTATATTTTTGCATTAACTATTCTACAGTACATTTCCACTGTTTTTGTCTGACATCATTAACTACTCTTCTTTGCGAGATCTTTCAGATTTCTCATTTGACTATACATTCTCCAAACATAGCATGATAGTGATGTGTATAAATCAATACAGTATTTTTTCATCACATTGGAGTTTAATTCAAGGGTAATTTCAAATCATACTATTGCATTTTATTTTTGTTAATATTAAAGCATTTCAACTGTATTTTAGAAGTTTTGATCTTAGTAGGTTTCCAGTATATTCAAAATAGACTCTTCTTGTTTTTAGATAAGCCAGTAATGAAGGTATTTATGATTTGATATAAAGTGTACAAGAAGAGTTGAAGGGGGTTGTTGGGCAAGACAAGTGTTAGTGTCCCTTTGTGCTGGTGACTACTTCATCAGGCCACAGGGACAAAGTGAACACAGATACCGAGAGTGAGCTTGCCCATTTTAATGACTCTCAAGGTATGGCAACCTAAATATTTTATTTTTGTTAAGTATTCTTTTATATTTACTATTTATTTATATGATTACAGATATTGTCTTTGTCCATTTGTGGTGCTATAACAGAATATCATGTAGTGGGTGATTATAAAGGTATTTATTTTCTCACAGTTCTGGAGGTTGGAAAGTACATGAAAAAGGTACTAGGATCTTGTACCCTCCGGAGGAGAGAAACTCTGTTTCCTTAAGTAACAGAACTGGCACATAAACATAAAGCAACCAAACTTGTCTTTTTGTACTGTCATTAATCTATTCATGAAGCCAGCACTCTCATGACTTGAGTACTTCCCAATATGCACCCCCTATTCTATCAACACTGCTGCATTTGAGATAGAGTTTACAACACATGAATTTGGGAGATACACTCAAATTAAAGGTCATGTTCAGTGTTGAAAATTTTGGAGAATATAACACAAGTGATAAAAAAGGAAATATTACTAGTAATCACTGTATTAATCAGCTTTGCACTGCTGGGAGAAAATACCTGACACCCATAATTTAAAGGAAGAAAGGTATAATTTGGCTCACAGTTTTAAAGGACCCATCCATGGTCAGTTTGCTGTAAGACATAAACGTTATGGCAAGAGGACATGTCAGGGGACAGCTGCCCACTCTGTGGCAGCTGGGAAGCAGAAAGAATGGGAGGGGTAGAGAGAGAGAGAGAGGGAGAGAGAGAGAAGAAGGGGGAAAGGAGAGGGAGAGGGAGAGCGAGAAGGAGAGGGACAGGGAGAAAGAGGCAGGGACAGCATAAAGTCTTCAAAGGCGTGTCCTTAGGGACCAAGTGCAGGAAATTCCATTTAGGTCCTATCTCCAAATACAGTGGACCCTCGGGGTATAACTGGCCTCACATATGAATAACTTGGGTTATGATCAGAATTTTACTTCTAACTTACAACTAGAGTCTTGAGGTTGAGTTATGACCTGAAAGCTAGTCTTTCGTGTATTCAGTTAATTGAGAAATCCTGGGCCAAGGACCCTCTAAAGACACTGAGATTTTCTTGGGACAAAGTATGGCTCAGAGTTAAACAGAGACTCTGAAGCCTGTGTGGAGGAGCCTGAGCCTTCAGTTGACCCTGTGGCTGATGACACTGTCACTATAGCAGAGTCC
>PVIR01018324.1:0-33861 GCA_004026965.1 Petromus typicus | reverse complement strand
TTTGACCATTACAAATAATTCTGCTATGAATATGGGTATATAAATATCTGTTTCTGTCTTTGTCTTTCAGTATATATCCAAAGGTAGAATTTCTGGATCACATGACAATTTTAAATTTTTTATAGGTTTCCTTTGTTTTGTTTTGTTTTTCTGGGTCTCATTTTGTAGTTCAAATTGGCCCTGAACTCATATGTAGCCCAGGCCAGCCTCAAACTCTTGGCAATCCACCTGCTTCTGCCTCCCAAGTGCTGGGATTACAGGCAAGTGCCACCATTACCCAGTGTTGGATAATTCTATTTTTAATGCTTTGAGTACTCATCACATCATTTTCTACATTGTTCATACTATTTTACACCACTGTAGCAATGCTCAGGATTTCCATTTCTCCATCAATACTTATTATTACATATTACATTATTATATTATATTTATATTTTTTCAGTGCTAAACATTGAACTCAGGACCTTTGAAATGAGCTACATTCATAGTACTTTTTTTAGCTTCAGTACTGATTGATTCCCAAGTACTTTTTTTTGAGACAGTCTTTCTTCATAGTTCAGGCTGGCCTTGAACTCATTACGTAGCCCTGGCAAGCCTCAAACTCACAGCAATCTTCCTGTCTCTGCCTCCCAAATCTTAGGATTACAGGTGTGAGCCACTATGCTTAGAATTGTGGTTTGTGGTACTGATTGCTGGTGGGCATGAATCGTGGTTACTGGGGATCAAACTCAGGACCTTGAAGCTTGCAAGATAGGTGTCAGAACCATTAAGCTAAATCTCCAGCCTCCCCCCCCCCTTATTTATTTTGGAACAGAGTCTTGCTGAATCCCTAAATTGACCAGGCTGAGCTTGAACTTGGGGTCCTCCTGCCTCAACCTCCTAGAATATTGGTATTACTAGCATGTCAAACTTTGCTTGACTTGTTTCTTGTTTTAAATAACAACACTCTTAATGGGTATGAAATGATAAATCGCTGTGGTTTTTATTTGCACTTTCCTGATAATTAGTGATATCCCATGCTTTTTGGACACTTGTGTATCTTTTTGGGGAATGTGTATTAAAACTCTTTGCCCATTTTGAGCTGCAGTTGTTTGTTTTTGTTGTTGGATTGTAGAAGTTCTTTACATATCGAATATAAACCCATTATCAAACATATGATATGCAAATATTTTTTCCAATTCTGTACATTGTCTATTTACTTTGTTGGGTTTGTCTCCTAATGCATACACACATTTAATTCTAATAAAGTCCAGCTAGTATACTTTTTCTCTTTTTGCCATGCTTTTTGGTTTATAACCAAAAAATTATTGTTAAATTCAATGTCATGAAGCTTTCCTCAAGTTTTCATCTCACAGTTTTATGATTTTAGCTCTTAACCTTCAGATCTTTGACCCATTTTGAGTTAATATGTGCTTGCCTACAGTATAGATTCAGTCTCAAATTTCTTTTTCTTTCTTCCTTCCTTCCTTCCTTCCTTCCTTCCTTTCTTTCTTTCTTTCGTATATGGAACTCTGGCTTTCATAATACCATTTATTGAATAGACTTTTCTCCCTCATTGAATAATCTGGACAACTTTGTTGAAAGTGATGTGATCATTGGTTAGTTACTTTCTCTTGCTGTGGCGAAATGCTTGATAAATACAATTTAAATTGTATAAATCCTTCAGTTTTATTGAACACCTTCCAAGTGCATCTATCCCTACTGTTCCTCCCTGAGTTCAAGCCATTATTGTCTCCTTCACAAACCATAGTTTCCTGAGTATTCACACTCCTCTTAGTTTTGACACTCAATACATTTGTCATACCTTTGACAAATAGATTCCCTGATGCTGAAAATATTTCTGAGCTTCTGGATGAGTTGGTGTGATGAGGTGTGCATAATCAAAATTGGGAGTAATTGTGTCATGAGCCCAGACTGAACAATGTCAGACTTCTGGATCCATTTCCATATCCCTTTCTGATGCAGGGTAAATTAATAAGAATCACAAACACACATACATATCACCCCACTACCAGTGATAGTGATTCCACTGTCATCTCTTCCTGGGGTTACTCCCTGTGAATCCGTGCAGAAAAGGAAAGACATCCTGGTATTTTTCATCTCTTAATGACAGCTACCAGGGAAGTTAAGAGTACAGCAGAAGGGGCTTGGCACCTGTCTTGCAAGCGCAAGGACCCGGGTTCAATTCCCTGGTAACCACATAACAATACTGGGCATGGAGACTCACCCCAGCAGCAATCAGTACCACATACCACAGTGCCAGGCGTGGTGGCTCACGCCTGTAATCCCAGCACTCGGGAGGCAGAGGCAGGAGGATTGCTGTGATGCGAGTTTGAGGCTGAGCTCAGGGTCAGCCTGAAATACAAAGCGAGACCCTGTCTCAAAAAAAAAAAAAAACAGAGTACAGCAGAAAAGAATCCCTACAGAGGTGAAGTTGAAGGTTCAGAAGGCACTTCCCCAAGCAAGCATTTAGATGCTAAAGCAAGGCCAACACAGTAAGATTCATAAAGAAAATTTCCTTTACTTTGACTATTTTTGTCTAGAAAGACTCATTCTGAATCCAGACAGGATATTTTCATCCTGGCTCCCATGTAAAACAACAATGGCATCACCTAAAACAGTGATCTTCACCCTCAGGCCCCCATAGCCTTAGAGATGTATTCAAACTTTCTGAGAAGTTAGAGCCAGATAATTATCAAGTCATCAATGTTAAGGTCCTCAATTTTCTTAATTACTTTTTAAATGATTGACATGTTTCCATGTCCTGTAGGCTCTTCTTTCTGAGTCTACCATTTCATAGTTATACTTCTTTACCAAAAAAGCACACATTTCACTTTCTGATTTTTTTTTTCAGGTTAGTTTCAGTAATGAAACTCAGCATGTCGGGCTTGCCAGGCAGGTACGGTGTCACTGAGCTGTGTCCCCAGCCCTCACATGTCAGTCATCCTAAATCTCACCTGGATACCATAAAGTGGGGGGTGGGGTTGGATAATTTCATGTTGAGAAAATGCGTCACTGGATAACAAGTTCTCATAAATGAGATATTTTCTGTTCTTTAATTTCAAATTGAAGGGAATCTAAGCAAACTGGCGACTCAACAAAAATCACTTTATATGCCATTTATGTGATTTTTTCTGACTTAGAAATTGAGAGGTGCGGGCCAGGGATATACTCAGTGGTTCTGGCACCTGTCTTGCAAGCGCAAGGACCCAGGTTTGATCCCGGTAACCACACACAATACTGGGCATGGAGACTCACCCCAGCAGCAACCAGTACCACATACCACACTGCCGGGTGTGTGGCTCACGCCTGTAATCCCAGCACTCAGGAGGCAGAGGCAGGAGGATTGCTGTGATGTGAGTTTGAGGCTGAACTCAGGGCCAGCCTGAACCACAAAGCGAGACCCTGTCTCAAAAAAAACCTAAAAAAAAAGAAAAGAAAAGAAATTGAGAGGTATTTGAAGCTTAAGTATATTTTTTATATATAAAAAAATCCTCTATTCTTTCATTCCTGTCATCTTACTTATGTGAGGATTTCTCATGGCTTACATATATACAAATAAACAAACAATATAATTGATGTCAAGTTCTGTCTCTAGCAAGAAATTTTTTCATCTATGTACTCATGAATCAATATTTTAAATGGCCATCTATCTTATTCATACATTTATTTTCAGTACATTTTAATTTTCAGCATCTGTTATATATTTGTTATTTTAATCAACAAATATATATGTTCATAAACATATTAGTATCGCAATTACTTATTACAGACTTATTTTAAATAAAATACAATGCTGATAGCAAGTGTCAAAATTCCATTTCAATGTCCCCAGGGCCCTACTCTCTCAGTGGAACTAGGGATTAAACCCAAGAAGGACCTCATGTGTGTTAAGTAAACGTTCTACCACTAAGCTATATCTTGAGTAAGTTTTGGGGGATAGTATCTAATTTGTTCAGGTTGGCCTTAAACTTGGGTTTTCCTGGCTCATCCTCTTGAGTAGCTAGGACTACCGGCATGAGTTTTGTTGCACAGGAGCATGAGTGTGATTAGTGAAAGACTTTAAGATATTTAAAAATCAGGAGATTTAGCTCAGTGGTTTCTGTGCCTGACTCACAAATGTGAGGTCATGAGTTCAACTCTTGGTACCAAAAAAACAAAAAAGAAACAAATATTTAAAATATCACTGGAGAAAGTAGAATGGAAATATAAGTTCAAAGATTAAGAGTATTGGGTTTGGGATTTAGCTCAGTGGTCTCATCATCTGTCTGGCAAGCACAAGGTCATGAGTTCAATCCCCCGGTAACCACACACCACAAGGCCAAGAGTGGTGGCTCATATCTGCAATCTCAGCACTCAGGAGGCAGAGGCAGGAGGATTTCTGTGAGTCTGAAGCTGGCCTGGGCTACCCAGTGAGTTCAGGGACAGCCTAAACTACAAAGCAAGACCCTGTCTCAAAAAAGAAAAAACAAAAAGATTGAGTATTGTGAAATTTTTGGATGAAAATCAAATCATTGTATTTTTAAGTAGATATTGTTAGGAAAAATATTAAATTGCTTTCGTGTTTAGATTCTATTGCATTCATTTAAAAGGTTAATATGATAGTTTATTTTAGGGCTAGGGATTTGGCTTAGTGGTTCTGGCGCCTGCCTTGCAAGCGCAAGGTCCTGGGTTTGAGCCCTGGTAACCACAAACAACAATGCCAGGTGTGGTTACTCATACCCACCTGCAATCAGTAGCACATATAATGCTGGGCATGGTGGCTCACACCTGTTAACCCAGCATCTGGAAGGCAGAAACAGGAGGACTGCTGAATTTGAGCAGAACCAGCCTGAACTACAAAGTGAGACCCTGTCTCAAAACAACAACAACAAAAGTTTGTTTTAAAATATCAACATTATAAAATACTACAATCATATCCTTTACAATGATTAAACATGATAAAAATCTTTTTTTTTTTTTTTTTTAGACAGGGTCTCAAAACACGCCCAGCACTGTGGTGTGTGGTATTGATTGCTGCTGGGCATGGGTCTCCCTGCCCAGTATTGTATGTGGTTACCAGGGAATCGAACCCGAGTCCTTATGCTTGCAAGACAGGCACCGGAACCACTGAGCTAAATCCCCAGCCCTAAACATGATAAAAATCTTAAAGGTCATGGGCTAAGGAATATATAGTTTTCAAATTATTTTATGATACATATGGATAAAAATGCTTAAATAATATTGAATTTCTGTTGGTCAAATGAATGTTTGTGTTGTTTTCTTTTTTTTTCTAGTTAAACAAGATCTTAAAGGACCATAATCATCAAAAACCTTTAATCTTAGGATAAACTTTTTAGCATTGTACCCAGCTTATAAAGTTCTACATATTTCAAATCCCATCAATCTCTTATCTGGCCGGGGACCCCCACCCCAATTCCCACTTTGCCTTCCTTCTTAATGGCAACTAAAAGCCAAGATGGGCTTAAATCTCACTGACAACCTACTATAATATTTCACATCTCTCGGCCTTTGTTTGGGATGACTTTGCCTCTCATTATCCTCAGTTTCCCTCCCTGATTCAATAGGGAACTTACGTTAGAATTTGTCATTTGTAGCTGGCTCTTATTTTAGGGTAATCAATCCTTCCAATTCTTCCAGGAAATGAAGTATTTCTTTAGCATGAGAGATCAGTGCTAAAACAACAACAAAAATAACAACAATAACAAAAATGAGATGAATTTCTGTCCAGGAGGTTGGCGGCTCACTGTACACTTTCACACTAAGGACTACACGGTGTGGCCTAGGGACAGTTGTTCTAACCTTAGAATATTAACTTTTATCTTCCTCTCCCTGCTAACAGGTACACAGAAGTCAAGCACTCTGCTATAGTCCAAAGGCATCCTCTTAGGGTAATATATTCAAATGCTTTAAACACATGAGCTATAATATCTCCAAATACCAGCTCACACTTCAAGGAGCAGTTATTCTGTGACCTTAAAAGAAACACTGTCTTTAATTAATTGAACTCATTATGCTTGCATATTCAGTACTGCCAGTGTGTGCCTTAGAGCATCACTTCAAAATAATCTGCTTATAAAGATTCAGAGCTCCTAGTCTTTTAAAAATAGCTTGGAGAGAAGCATCATAAATTTCCTATGAATGCACTGTGTGTGTTTGGGCAAGTAAAAAATGGAAAGGTCAATTCAAATAAGTCTAAGGAGAGTTTCCAGGATTTTCACAGGAAGAATGCGGTCCAGAGCAGAGAAACCATGGAGACACATTGCCTGACTGAGCCTCAAAATTCAATCTGTCCAATTGAATAAAAGATGAAGACAAGCAATGTAGCAGCTTGGGCAGGAGCACAGTTTGGAGCCAGGCACCCTGGGTTGGACTCTCGTCTCCATAGTGAACTATCTGCGTGACCTCTGACCTTAAGCAAGACACTTAACTTTTCTCATGTGTGACAATAGAACCTGCCTCCTAGGCTTGTTAGGAGGTTCAAATGAATTAATATGTTCAAAATGCTTACTAAGGGTCTGAGAACATATTTCATATGAGTCTATGAAATATCTAGGGCATAAATAACCACTTGAGAAACGGAAACTAATTATTGTTTGTAGGCATTCCTTCTTAGCAGAATCTCTAAACTTTCAGAGCATAACTAGATTCAACAGAAGTAGAATGAATTACTGAACCACAAGAAGAGATTTCCTAATTCTCCTCTGAGAGTGCTTTGTTCAAATTGTCTAGGGCTTACTGAGAACAGACTTTGTGAGGTCAGACTTTTTTTTTTTTTCCATTGGTTAGAAAATCTGACAGTTGACAGCTGAAGTGTTGTAAGGACATTGTTTTTGATCAGTAAAGGTGTCGTCCCTATGATTTTCATTGCAAGGATTAGATTTCCATCACTGTTCTTCTTCTCCAGGAAGGGAGGTCAGCATATGCAGTATGGCTCCACGTCAAGGTCAGCAGGCAGCCTTCCACAGCGGGGCTCCCCATGGTACACAGGCTTGTGAAACCAAATTGGGGTTACCATGGTAACCAAGGGAGCTTCTAGAAAATTTTGTAAGTGAAACATTTCATTGAGGATATCAGCAGGCACAGCCATGGAGGGAGGTAGACAAAAATATAATCTCCCTGGCTCCACCAAGTTCACGGTCTGTTGGAGAGAAAGAGTGTAAAAAAATCATTAATTTTTCCTCAATGATAGATGCTCCATTTTTTGTTCATTTTACAAGTAAAGCTTCCAAAACCAAACACCTCAATGCATCAGCTCACTTGATGTTATGAATTTCCTTGATCTAGGTATCTATTATTTATTAAGGGATTAAAAGATGTCTTACAACCTGTAATCTTACGAAACTGAAGAAATCTGGTACACTAGTATGTCGTGTGCTATGAAGGAAGCAGGCACAAGGATCAGAAGTGGACGGCCAGTGAGAGGAGGGGACAGCAGCACGAGTCCCCAGACTCCCTGGGAAGCTTTTTGCAAGCATCTGTCCTGATTCTACATTATTTGGATACAGAAAAAGATCCTGCTACTGTAACACAAATCACATTGCCTCCCTCCTCTTTTGCTCTCGTCAGTCTAATAATCATGCATACTAACTTCGCTTTGTGACACACTAATGACAACAGACAGGTAGCACAGGACTTGGTGGGGCCAGGCATGAGCCCGTTGAGGGCCAGCCTGTGAGTGCTCCCTTGCCTTTCCAGCTACAGGCCCAGGCAGCAGTGTGCAGTCCTGGCTGAGGACGCTGTGTGCCTATTGTGAGGAGCAGAGGTGCTTCCTATTGAATTAACAAGGAGCACTCTGGGTGGAGCCCAGAGCTTACTGAGGAGCTGCCACACTCCACCCCTCCCCCACCCCCAGGTCTGGGGATTGAACCAGACCTCACAACTGAGCTACAGCCTCATACAGAGATACTTTCTCTCATGCTGAGAAGTAGAAAACAAATGGCAGCTTTTGAGGACCTGTGAGTAGTTTTATGTGAAAGGAAACTAGGTACACAAGACAAAGCTAGACAGAGCAGCAGGATTCCAGTATCGAGCAAAGAAAATTACCTTTTCCTCTTGATGCCATGAGGAACCCTTATAAATTTTGTTGTTGAACAGGGTCTCACTTTGTGACTCAGGCTGGTCCTGAACTCAGCAATCCTCCTGCCTCTGCCTCCCGAGTGTTGGGATTACAGATGTGATCATTGTTGTATACGGCTGTCGGGGGATCAAACTCAGGCCCTTGTGCTTGCAAGGCAGGCGCCGAAACCACTGGGCTAAATCCCTGGCCCAACACCTACAAAATTTAACCTAGAAAGAAAGGTTTGTTTGTTTGTTTGTTTGTTTGAGACACAGTCTCACTATATAGTTCAGGCTGGCCTCCAACTTGTGGAAATCTTTGATTTGTCTTTAGAACCTCCCCCTAACTACTATGAAAAGATAGACAGAGCCAGTGGCAGCTGTGGGTAGGGCAGGGTGACTTAAACCAAGGTAGAGCCTCCATGGATAGAAGGAAGACACCCTAAGATATTCAGTTGGTAGAAATGATAGTATTTAGTGGCTGGTGAGGAAAAGGGAACAGAAGATTGCAGAGTGGATAATGTTAAAACTGGTTCAGGAAAATGATCTAGAAAATGGTACTACTCATGAATTTTTCTTTCCTGTTCTGAATTTTTTTTTCCTTATGGTGTTAGATCCCAGTACCTCACGTGCCCTAGGCAAGTGTTCTTGAACTACACCTCCACCCTTTCAAAATCATTTGATTGAATTGTTTTAACCTTTTACGAGCAAAATCCAATACAGCTGTTTTTAAAAACTCATTTTGTTAATAATGTGGCCTCACTGTGCATCTATCTAACTGAAATGTCTCAAATTTATCACTCTTTATAGCTGAGTAGTAGTCCATTTTATAAAAATCACATTTTCTTTATCTAGTCACCTGTTGATGGGCATTTCGGTTCTTTCCATGATATAGATACAAACAGTGCTGATAGAAACCTGGGTCTGCATACATCACTCTGGTATGAAGCTTTTAATTCTTTTGGGGAGATATCCAGCAGAGGAATAGCTGTGTCAAACCAAACCTCTAATCCTAGCTTTTTGAGGAATCTCCACACTGATTTCCACCCCTACCAAAGGTGGGGAAGGATTCCTTTTCCCCACAGCTCTATCCAGTTGTTATTAGTTGATTTCTTCACAGCTGCCTTTCTTTCTGGAGTGAGGTGAAATCTCAGTGTTGTTTTCATCTTCTAAAATGACCAGAGATGCGTAAATACCAGTTTCTCTGTGTGAGAAACTGAAAGTGTAAATGAGAACCATACTGTATAATAGATACTGTGAGACAGGAATGTTCAAGGGAGAAGGGAACCTGGGGAGGGGAGAAAAGAAAGGAAAGAAAAAATATGAGAAAAGAAGAGAAAAACAGAAACGTAGTATACATGGAGAGGAGTGATAGGGGTGAGAGGAGGGCAGAGGAATGGGGAAAACTAAAAAAACAAGATAAATCAAGTACAGGTACAAGATCCCAATGATGAATGTCATCATAATGTGTATCTGAAAAGTACCAACAAATTTAAAATAATTTTTTTGTTACAATCTCAACATTGTCCCCTTTCACCTTATTTTACATTGAGCATTTTCTATTTCACAATATATAACATACAATGCTAGGACTCATTTACATCTTCATTTTCTCATACCAGAGAAAAGATGCGATATGTACCTAACAAAAAAGTAAGGAAACAAATTTTATGTATATGGGGGGGTGGTAGGGTGGGTAGGGCTATGGGAAAAAATGAGAATTAAGTTGTGTCTTATACTGGTACAAATCCCCATTATGGAGTGCAATCATAATGTGTATATTTAATGTACCAATAAAGATAAAATAATAATAATAATAATAATTTTTTTAAAAACTCATCCTGTTCTAGTCCAGTTGTACTTCAGATGTCTACTGGAGGAAAGAGAGAACTCTGTGAGGGCCGGACCTCACAGGCAGGTCCCAGAAACATGTGGGTAGGCATGCAGTCTATGCTGCTGCCCCGGTCCTTGTGCTCTGGCTCCTCTCTGCTGGCAAGATGCTTCATTGTTAGCCTTTCAAACTCTAATTCACTGGATCTCTGGAGCCAGATGCTTCTGAATTATCTAGCCAACACTTCCAAAGCACACAACAATAATCTTTTTTATTAATTTTTATTTTTATTAGTACATTTTTTCAGTACATATTACATTCTTTGTGGGGAATGGGTGGATGGATATGACACAGCTTAGTTCTTTTTCTGTCTGATTCCTCTCCTGCCATCCTCCTCCCTCCATATCTTGGTCCCCCTCCCACTGGCAAAAGATCTATCTACCTGTTTCCTATTATCTATCTTTTGTTTTGCACTTTAACTTATTTATATTTGGGTCTCTCATATAAGAGAAGCCATGCAATATTTAGGCTTGTGTATCTGATTTATTTTACTGAGTATTATGGTCTCAAGATACATCCACTTTACTACAAATGATTCAAATTTATCCTTCTTTATAGTAGAGTAGCACTCCATTCTGTGTAAATGCCACATTTTCTTTATCCATTCATCTGTGGATGAGTAGTTGATTGGCTGCTTCCAGGATTTAGCTATTTTGAATAGTGGGGCTATAAACATGGTGTACATGAGTTGCATGTTTTTATTCTTCTGGAAACACCTAGGTTGAATGGAATTTCTATTTTTAGTTTTTTGAGGAATCCCTATAATGATTTCAATAGTGACTGTACTAGTTTATATTTCCACAAAAATGTAGAACAGTTCCTTATTTCCCCCACAACCTTACTAGCACTTATTATTGTTTGATTTCTTGATGATAACCATTCTTTCTGATGTAAGGTAGAATGTTAGTATTGTTCTCATTTGCATTTCTCTAACGGCCAGAGATATTAAACATTTTTTGTGTGTTTATTGGCAATTTGTTTTTTTTTTTTTCTAAGAAGTATCTATTCATTTCAATTGCCCTTTTTTGAATGGATATTTTACTTAGTAGAGTATATTTTTTAGTTCTTTAAATACTCTAGATATTTCTTCTCTGTCTGGGGAATAGTTGGCAAAAATATTTTTCCATTCTGTAGGTCATCTCTTTACTCTTCCTTATTTTAATTTGTTTACTTGTACTTCTATTTTTATCTACTATTATCTTCTAGCAGGTTGTTTCTCTTTGAATAGTTAGATCTTTGATCCTCTTTGGTTAGTACACAGTGAGAGATGTGGGTCTAGTTTCGATCTTCTGCTTGTGTACAGCCAGTTTTCCCAGCACCACTTGCTAAAGAGGCTGTCTTTCCTCTACTGTGTTGTTGTTCCCTTGTCAAAGACCAGATGGCTGAATGTGCCTAGGATGGTTTCTGTATCCTCTGCTCCACTGACCCACATGTCTGTTTTTGTGTCATCAACATGCTGGTTTTTGTTTTGTCTTGTTTTGAGACAAGGTCTCGCTTTGTAGTTCAGGCTGGCCCTGAGCTCACTATGTAGCCCAGGCAAGTCTCAAACTCACAGCAATATGCCCACCCCTGCCTCCCGAGAACTGGGATTACAGGCATGAGCCACCATGCCCAGCTCACATGCTATTTTTATCATTGTGACTTTGTAATACAATTTGAAATCTTGAATTTTGATGCCTCCCATGTTGTTCTTTTGTCCAGGATTGCTTTTGCCATTTTGAGTCTCTTCTAGTTCCACACAAATTTTTGGATTGTTTTCTCTACTTCTGTGAGGAATGCTGTTGGTATTTTGATTGAGATTGCATTAAATCAGCTTATCAGTTTTGGAAGTGTGATCATTTTGACATTTGTTCAACATAAGAAAGAATAAGAAATGTCCTCCCATTTTCTGATATATTTTTTGATCTCCTCTTTAAGAATACTGTAATCTTGTGGTTAAGGCTTTCAATTCCTTCCTTAGGCTTAATTCCTAAGTATTCATATTTCTTCATGTCATGTTTTTCTAATTTTTTTTTGGTGGGTTCATTATTGATGTACAAGAACACTGTTGATTTTTGTTTGTTTGTTTTAGACAGTCTTGCTATGTACTACAGGGTGTTTTTATTTTTGTTTTTGTGGGAGGGAGGTTGTTTTTTGTTTTTGCAGTACCAGGGATCAAACTCAGGTCCTTATCTTTGCAGGGCAGGCACAGAATCAGTGAGCTACCTCCCTGACCCTCAGGCAGGTTTTAAACTCACTAAGTACTCTAGACTGAGTTTGAACTCATAGGGATCCTCTTGCCTCAGTCTCCCAAGTTCTGTGTTTACACGCCTGTCTCACTGTTGATGTTTGTGGGTTGATTTTGTATCTGGGTAAGTTATTGAATTTGTTTATGAATTCTATGGTGGAAATTTTGGTGCCTTCCATGTAAAGGGTAATGTCACTTTTATAATTTGACTTATTCTTTTTCTATGCATATCAGTTTTATTTCTTCCTCTTGCCTAGTTACTCTGGCTAATGTATCAAGAACTATGCTGAGTAGAAGGAGGGGGATAGTGAACATTTTTGTCTTGTTTCTAAGTTTAGATGGAAAGCTTTCAGCTTTTCCCTTTTTGATATGTTAGCTGTGAATTTGTCTTAAATGGCTTTTAATAGGCTGAGATAAGGTCCTTCTATTCTTATTTTCTTCAGATTTTTTTATTATGAACAGATGTTAGATTTTGTCAAAAGCTTTTTACTCGTCCATTAAGATAATCATGTGATTTTTTATCCTTGCTTCTGTTTATATGATGTATTGCATTTATTGATTTGCATATGTCAAATCACCTTGTGTTTCTGGGCAAGGCTACTTGGTCATATGTATAACTGTTTTGAAAATCCTGATATATATAATCTTTTTGGTATTGTGTTTGCTAGTGTCTTGTTGAGGATTTTTATGTATGTGCTATTAAAGAGATTGACCTATAGTTTTCTTTTTTAGTTGATTTCTTGTCTGGCTTTAGAGTACATAATACTAGTTTCCAGCCATAAGTTTGGAAATATTCTTTTCTTTTCAATTTCATTAAAGAGTTTGAGTATTAAAATTATATCCTGCCTGAAGGTCTTGAAGAATTCAATGATGAATTCATGAGGTCTTGGATTTTCTTAGTTGGTAAATTCTTTATTACTGCTTCAATTGCATTGCCTATTATTGGATTATTTGGAGTTTTTATGTCTTCTCCATTCAATTTTAGTAATACATGTGTCTAGGATTGGTCCATTTCTTCAAGATTCTCCAGTTTGTCGAGCACAGTTTCTCACAGAGGTTACTAACAATCTTCTGGATTTCAGTAGTATCTGTTTTGCTTTCACATTTTCCTTTTCTAACTACACTGATTTGAGTCTTTTTCTTTTTTTTGGTAAGGTTAGTTGAGTATTTGTCTATTTTGTTTATTCTTTTAAAGAACCAGCTTTTTTTCTTTTTCTTTTTCTTTTTTTTTTTTGAGGCAGGGTTTCACTTTTTGTAGTTCAGGTTGGCCCTGAGCTCACACTCAAACTCACAGCAATCCTCCTGCCTCTTCCTCCCGAGTGCTGGGATTACATGTATGAGCCACCATGCCCGGCACTGTGGTATGTGGTTCTGATTGCTGGTGGGCATGAGTCTCCACGCCTAGCATGTATATGTGGTTACCAGGGATAGAACCCAGGCCCTTGCACTTGGAAGACAGGCACTGGAACCACTGAGCTAAATCTCTGGCCCAGAACCAGCTTTTTTATTCTTTGTATTTTCAATTTTGTTAAATCCTGCTCTGTTCTTTATGATTTCCCTTCCTACAGTAGGTTTGGGTTTGGATTGCTCCTTTTTTTTTTTTTTTTCTAAAATCTCGACATATATCACTATTCATTTGAGTTCACTCAATTTTTCTGAACACTGACAATGTTCAGTGAGCACTGACAGCAGTAAACTTCCCCCTAAGGACTGCTTTCATTGTGTCACAAAAGTTCTGCTATGTTGTACTAGCATCATCCTTTTTGTTGTTGTTTTATAAATTTTATTTTATTTTATTCCATTCTCCCCTCAAGGGTCCTCCCCTCCCTATGTACAAAAGCTTTGTTTCCATTTATTCCTCTATTTTCACATTTCTTCTTGTCCCTTCCTTTCTCCTTCCTCTCATTTCCCAACATCCAGTATACGTTCATTTTAGTCCTTATTTCCACTTGCAGTTTCTCACACTAGAGAAAAATTGTGGTATTTAAATGTGTGGTTCTAATTTATTTCACTTAAGAGTATGGTGTCATGGTCCATCCATTTAGTTATGAAGGAAGATGTTGTTATTTGAGACAGGGTCTCACTGGCCAGTTCAGGCTGTCGTTAACTCACTACCTAGCTCAGGCTGGCCTCAAACTCTCAGTGAATCTCCTGCTTACACTTCCTGAGTACTGGGATTACTGACATTCACCATCACAACTGGCTCATTATCCTTTGAGACTAGGAATTGTTTAATTTCTTGTGTGACACTTTGAGTGTTTAGATATATGTTATTTAATTTCTAAATGTTTGCAAAATTTGGGGGATTTCTTTTGCAATTGATTTCTAGTTTCAGCATGCTGTGATCTGGTAGTATACATGGGATGATTTTGATTCTTTTGTATTTATTTAAGTATGCTTTATGGACTAGTATGTATTCTGTTTTGGAGAAAGTTGCTAGTAAGGAGAATGTGTACTCTGCTGTAGAATACGCTACAGATAACTGTAGAACACTCTATAGATACCTATTATGTCCATTTGTTCAAAGATACGGTTCAGCATTGATATTTCTTTCTTGTTTTGTTTGTTTATTTGTTTGTTTAATTTGATCTATTTGTTAAAGTAAAGTATTAAGGTCACCCACTATGATAAGGTTAATTCTTATTTGATCTTTTAAGTCCAGTAGTGTTTTGTTTTTTGTTTTTTGTTTTATGATGTTGGGCACATTGGTACTTGGTGCATATGTACTGACAGTTGTTATCTCTTCCTGTTAAATCAATCTTTCAGAATATATGGTGACCTTTTTGCCTCTTCTGATCAGTTTTATCTTGAAGTTTACTTTGAGAATAAAATTTGTCCCCCTGGCTCTTTTCAAGGTCCTGGCGCATGGAATATCAACTCCTATTCTTTTGTTTTTAGTCTATAAACTTCTTTTTGGATTGGACGGGTCTCTCAGAGGTAACAGATCCTTAAATTCTGCATTTTTATCTGGTCTGCCAAAATGTGCCTTTTATTTTATTTATTTATTTATTTTTTAAATTGAAATCTTTATTGGTACATTACATTGGTACATTGGTACATATTGGTACATTGGTACATATACACATCATGATTGCCCTCCACACTGGGGATTTGTACCAGTATAAGACACAACTTAATTCTCATTTTTTCCCATAGCACTACCCACCCTACCACCCCTCTATATACATAAAATTTGTTTCCTTTCTTTTTTGTTATAATCTCATTATTTTTCCCCCTTCACCCTATTTCAATTTAAGTATTTTCTATTTCACAATATATAACATACAATTTTAGGACTCATTTAGATCTTTATTTTCTCATACCAGAGAAAAGATGCAATATTTACCTATCTGTGACCTATTTATTTCACTTATGAGGATATCCTCAAGGTATGTCCATTTAAGTAAAAATGATTTAAACTTATAATTTTTTATGGCAGAGTAATACTCCATTCTTAGAACAAAATGTGCCTTTTAATTGTGGAGTTGAAGCTATTTACATTGAGAGGTATTAGTGACAGATGCTGACTTATTCCTATCATTGCTTTCTTTTTCTGTGTTGACTCTTTTATTTTTTTTCTTTTTGTTTAATTACTCACCTTGCTTGATGCATTCATTTTACCCATCTTTTTTGCTTTATTGGCTTTATTTTTTATGTTTAGAATATTCTTCTTTATTTATTCAAACTAAATATTCTTTAGTTTGGAGTTTATGAATTTCTTAAAATGTTCTTTGTCATGGAAATTCTCATGTCAAAAGACAAATTGCTTTGTCTATTTCTCCATCAAGTTTGATAAGTAGGTTTGTACAATATATTAGCCTGAGACGGAAGTCTTCTTTTAGGGCTTGAAACACTCCACTCCAAGTTGTCCTGGCCTTTAAAGTTTGTGCTGAAAAGTCTATTATAAGTCTAGTGGGTTTACTTTTATGAGTAAGTTGTTGCTTTTCTTTGGCAGCTTTTTAGATTTTTCTCCTTGTGCTTGACTTCTGGGATTTTTGACTACCATGTGTTGTGAGATTTTTTACTATCATGTGTTGAGGAGATTTTTCCTCTTGTAATTATTTGGTGTTGTGTATGCCTCCTTTAACTGTTTGCTGTATTTTTCTCTCCCACATGTGGAAAGTTTTCTGCTATGATTTTGTAAACACACTTTTTATTCCATGTGTGCTATTCACTAATCTCTAACTCTCATTAGCCACAGGTTAACCTTTTTACTGTTATCCAATGCCTATTAGATGAATTTTCTTTAGTTTCTTATCATTTTTAATGTTTCTTTGAGTATTCCATCATGTGATTCCATTTTTTCCTTGATTTCTGAAGCCTTTTCTTTACATTGGTCATTTCTGCTGCTTATAAATTCTACAGAATTCTTTTTTTTTTTTTTTTTTTGAGACAGGGTCTCCCTTTGTGGTTCAGGCTCGCCCTGAGCTCAGCCTCAAACTCACATCACAGCAATCCTCCTGCCTCTGCCTCCCGAGTGCTGGGATTACAGGCGTCAGCCACCACGCCTGGCACTGGTATGTGGTACTGGTTGCCGCTGGGGTGAGTCTCCACACCCAGTATTGTTATGTGGTTACCGGGGATTGAACCCGGGTCCTTGCGGTTGCAAGACAGGCGCCGGAACCACTGAGCTATATCCCCGGCCCCAATTCTACAGAATTCTTTATCTCCATGATTTCTATTTGGAATATTTTTTTATGAAGTCTATTTCTTTGGTAAATTTTTTCATTCTATTTTAAACAGTTTGGTCAGCTCTTTTGATTTTTTTTTTTTTTAAATAACCACATCAGTCCAATTGAGTGACAGTTCCACTATCTTTTGGGCTATGTCAAGTTGAGTTTCTTTGCTTCTGCTTTAATTATTTGATGTAGCTCAGCTATCTGATATTTGGTTTCCTCTTTATTTGTACCCACTGAATTTGGGAGAATTTGGAGTCATTGGAGGTATTTTATGTCATGTCCTCACTCTGTGTGTTATGTGTTTGTGCTGATGGTTAAGATCAAATTCAATGAAGAGAAGTGTGATGTATTTAGTTTCCTTCTTTTTCCTGTGATAAGTTCTTGGCTTTACTTGTCAAGAGGTATTATTTACCAAGAGCACTAGTTTGCTGAGTCTGGCCAAATCATTTTGTTGTAAGGAGAATTTATACTGGCTATAACAGCTTCAACAGATCCAGTCACACATCAGTCATAACCATAAAATTTGTTTTGATAAGTTTTCGCTTTTGTCAGTATGTTTTACAAACTATTATTATATGGCTATTTGTGATTTATCTAGGATGTGGATGGTAGGAAAAAGAAAGATGATGTGGAGATTCACGCCCAGCAGCAACCAGTACTACACACCATGGTGCCGGGCATGGTGGCTCACGCCTGTAATCCCATCACTCGGAGGCAGAGGCAGGAGGATTACTGTGATGAGTTTGAGGCTGAGCTCAGGGTCAGCCTGAACTACAAAGCGAGACCCTGTCTCACAAAACCTAAAAAAAAAGAATCAGAAAGATGATGTGTCAGTGAGAAGAGAGGGAGGTAACAGACATGTGAATAGGCAAAAAGTATTTAGGAGGTTGGAATCTATTACATATATATATATATATATATATATATATATATATATGTATATCTGAAGTGAAGAGCCAGTGTTACAGGTGTTTAAGAGAATATTTGTATAGGCAGGAGGAGGTATGTAGATGAGTGGGTGTGTATTTCAAGATGGAGGGAGACTGTGAGATTGTCAGAACCTGTTAATTTTAGGAAATTTTGTTTGTTAATTATCATTCTGACATGCTCTTGAATGGTACCATTTAAGTTATAGCACTGATTAAATCTTATTTTTAATGCACTTACACAGGCCCCTATATATATATTTGGAGAGGAGGAGAAAAAAAGAAGGAATTAAGAAAATGAGAGAAAAAAGAATAGGGCAAAAAAAAAGTAAAACACTAAAAGAGAAGAAACACTAAAAGAGAGAGAAGGTCAAGGGGAAAACTTTAAAGAATAAAATAAACTAAAAGAACAAACCAATATCCATACAGAAACAAGAACCAGAAGAGAAAAAATTTTAAATACAAAGACAAAGTAGAGGGAAAAAACGATCAAGATGACTCAAATGAAACAAACATGCAGGGAAACAACAAAAACCACAATTTTAAAAAATAGAAAAAAAAATTAAAACTTTCATACAGTTGTTCATGTACTGACCCCGAATATCCACACAGCTCCCTCTATGATAGAATCACACTCTGTGAGCCACCAAGCAGTTTCTCCTGTGGACCAGTCAGTTAATTACCTGCCCAAGGCAGTGAGGGCTGTTGCTCCCTTTAATCCCATGTCTTGGTTGCAAGCTGTGCCCTGGATGACCCACTGCAGGCCTCAAGGGACCCCATTGCCTCAGTCAATTTTTTGAGGAGAAGGATATGATGTAGTTTTTCCAATTCCTGGTTCTTCAGTTCTCTGTTGACTTTTACCAAGGAGCTCACACCCTCTCACCTACTTCACTACCTTGCAAATATTGCAATTGTCTTCATGTCTTTCCTCTACAGGCTTTCCTTGCCTCATATTGGGCCAAAACCTCCAGCACAGACACTTATCTTTCTACCTATAGATGTTTATCTGCCTTAACCCAACATTCAAAACCTACAGCCACCAGAAGACATAGCAGAGGTTTCCTTTATCAGGGAAGTGGGCATGACTTTTACCCGGTTTTGGGGTGTTAGAGTCTCTTAGAGGTAGTTTCTAGGTTTGGTCCTGAGGAAAGAGTTGGTCAAGACAAGTGCAAATGGTAGCAAGGTTTTACATTTATTAAAAGTGGGGGGAAAAAACCCCCGTGATCTGCTGAATGAGTTTGGGCCAAGGGAAAGTGTACTCTACTACACTAGAGCAGACTACAGTAGCGGAAAGCTCAGTGCAACTTTTTTTTTATATCTCTTCAGACTGATGTCAGGTCTGGAGTCCTATCAAAAACTTGTTCAAGTTCTCACAAGATGAAATGAAGATAGCACTTTTTGATTGGTTCCACTCCCAGGGCCTTCAGAATTGTTCTGTGCATGTGTGCTGGGACTTTGTCATTAACAGATCACATCTATGTCCTCAGCTGGTCTATCACATTCTGATCTCCTACCTCACAGGCTTCCCAGGGTTTGCAAAAACAAAAGCATTGGTTTGCTGAATCACCCTCAGACCTAAGGGCCTGTGTTTATCTCTTCTTTCGTAGATCTCCCCATTTCCACTCTCTGCTTCCCATATTTGCTCTTGCAGTTTCAGGTCTCCACACTTCTGCAGTTCCCAGCTAGGAGGCAGCACCTTGTAGCACCCTGCCAGCAAGCTGCATGTTGAATACCACTAGCATAGTGCTCACACTGTGTGTGGGGAGAATGGGCAACTTTTTATCTTCTGTGTTGGGCAAGCTTCTCTGTCCCTACAGTCCTGCTGGCTGGTTGAAAGCACAGTAGCACTATTGTTTTCAGGATGTGGTATGCGGTGTTCTGTCACACCCTTATCTCTTATTTTGGGCTCTCTGAGTTCCTGTCTTCTGTGTGCTTCACTTGCAATGCTCTGTACAGAGGCTAGAGTGATTGTGAGACTATTTTATCATCCAGGCAGTCACTGAAGAGTCAGCTCCCTCCCATAGTCTGATCCTCACCCAGAGAGTTTATACGGTTAATCTGGAATGGGGGGGTTAGGGTGCTGTGATCCAGGAGGTATATCTCCTCACGCAGTCTTAGATACTGTATTTAAATCCAGGTAGATTCTCTTTTCACTTATCCTCCCATATAAGATTTTACTGTTCTCCACTGTCTCAGGGCACCTGCTTTTCTCCAGAACAGATCTGCAGATACTCACATCCCCTAGGCAGCCATGATCTCTCTTCCGGAACAATGTTGTCAGGAGAATTTCCTATTTCCAGATGCAAGACAATTATCAGGAGGAAGTGGGTAGATGAGTGACATGGAAAAGTACTCACTGAATTTGTCCCTGGAGATTTGGATATATAAGCGCTCCAGACTTTGTTCAGACCATGCCACAAGGAATGGTTTTAGAGGCCTGAAGCTCAGTTTCTTGAAGCCTATCAGTGGATACTATCTGGGCCCTGGGGAGAGGAGGTTTGGCAGATAAGAAAAATCTTTGGCCTTCTGCTGGAATTGCAAGTAGCAAGTCCAATTGCCTACAAGGACAAGGTCAGAGTAGAACAGACTGAGGGACTGTGGTACCCTGGAGCATTTGTGCCTCATCTAGAACAGATAGCTCCCTAGTCAAGGTCTTGTGAAAACACATAGCCAAGGAGGAAAGAATTGCCAACTTTTCAAGAGAAGGGAAAAAAAATTTCAATTTTTACGAGCTACCTTTTGATTTTTTGGATGTTGGCACTTAATTTAGTTTGAAAATGTTGAACAGACCACACAGTTTCTCTGTGGGTCAGATTTAGCTCCATGGCTATCAATATGCAACTTTGGCTCTGAAACTTAGGTATCAAGCTCTGAATTACAGCCATATAGAGCTAGAGAAAGAGAAAGGGCTATCAGGAAGTTGAAAAGAAGCATCTGTTTAATTGCATAGATAGAGAAAGTGAGGCGTAGAGAGAAGTGTCCAAAGGCACACAGTTTCAGGTGGCAGGTACCATTTATAACAAGAACAAGGTAGGCTCTTACACAGCAGCACTCAGTGGGTCTCACTGGTGCTTCCTTTTCTGATTTTAGTTTCCCCACTTGTATATCTTCTGCTCATTAATTTATGGCTATGACTAGAACTAGAACATGAGTCCTCTAATGAAATCTGGATTCTTTCTGTTGGATCCCTGGGTCTAGAGTCTGCTCCAAAGTCTTGCCTGGAGCTAGTTCTACTTTTGATTCTACTAGCACCCACCCCTTCCTGACCTCCTTGACTGGGCCTGCCCCAGCCCAGGTTGTTTTGGACATGCCACATAGCTAGTGAAGGGCAAAAACAGGGCTTGACCTCTGCTGGGTCCTGTTTTCCCCTAGGCAGACACATTTTGTTGGGATTAATATCCCCTTGCAGAAAAGAAAGACAAGTTTGAGTGTCATTCTGTGTGTGTATGTATGTATGTGTGTGTGTGTGTGTGTGTGTGTGTGTGTGTGTGTAATCTAAAATGAATTTGAGTGCATTTCAATTTTGCTCTTTCTATCCTTTTTTTTTTTTTGCCAACTATTAGAGACAATTTATTCAGTCAGGCCCAATATATCCAGGTGGCAGAGCCTGGTTATTGCTAAAACAGGAGGCAAGGCACAGTGTCTAGGGCCACAATTCTTCTCAGGTCTCACGTTTTTCCTTCAACTTCTTCAAAAATCCGAAAAAAAATGAATCCAATGAAACGATGCCATTTAACTTTATATTTTAAAATAGTTGGAGTAGTAAACCTTGTGTATATTTTACCTCATTAAAAATGATTATAGGTTATATTCATCTTTTTACAAATGCAGCCATATAATATAATTTTTAATATTTTTCTATGGGCTGGGCATGGTGGCACACATCTGTAACCCTACCACTAGGAAGGCAGAGGCAGGAAGAACACTACAAGTTCAAGGCCAGCCTGGGCTGTACATAGTGAGGTCAAGGTCACCCTAAATTACAAAGTGAGCCCATTTCTCAAAAAACCAAACAATATATTTTTTTCCTGTGGAAAAGGGATCCGACAAATTCAAAACTGTCCAAAACCACAAAAATTATGATTTAGTAAATAGATGGCTAATTAATAATTAAATAGGTGGCTAATTAATAATAATTAATGAAAAGTTTTCATCTTTATGGATCAAATCACAGGGATTACATTTGTCTCCTATGTTCCTAACCATAAAGGTTACACATGGTGAGATTTTGTTTTGGTCTCTGCAGGGCAGGTTCTACTTTATCTAGTAGTCAAGTAAGATACTTGGAAGAGGGCAGTTTCACCCCAAAGAACATTTCTAATTATTTTCTTTATTCATCAATTTCTCTCTAAAATAGCCTTCTGATGGATCTCCCTGACTTGTTTTTAATTCCATCTAACCAGGATGATCTTTTAAAACATGTATCTCTCTGCAGTAAGATTATTCAGTGATTTCTATCATTTTTATTATTTCAGAAAGCTAACTCCCAACCTGCTAGGTATCTGAAACACAAGTTCATGTTCTCTAAAGTTGAATTTTATGAATGACAAAGGTTAAAATTAGAAGAAAACTTTACTGGGAAAGAACGCGTCTATCTAAGAGGGACAGAAGGGGAACCCGAAAGTGGGAAACCCACTTTCCTCAGTTTCCATGGAGCTTTTATGGTGAAGGCCACGAGGTGAGGCAGATTCAGAGTGGGGGCCACCAAGAAGACTCAAAAGAGTGAACAACTATTATGATTAACCAGTAAGATTAATATTGATTGAAGGGGAATACAATGGGAAAGGAAATCACAACTGTATAAGAATTTTCAGTTTGGGGTCTTCTCCGGGAGGAGTGGATCAAGATCTTGGCCCTCCACGCCAGGAGACTGAATCCTACTTAGAATACGAATCACTGCTCTCTATCCTATGTGGTGAGGTAGCTTTTTCCTTTGGTAATGCTGACCTTCGGTGAAGGTCGCCTTGATTGTCCCCCATGTTGGCTCCTTCCAGGTGGGCTTTTTGAGGGCCCGCTCTGTCTAACTGCCTCCTAAATGTCTAACTACCTTATCTGCCTATAACAAAGTGGTTAACATTTTATTTAATTTGGTCTGGCATTGTATTAGTATACTTGGTACAATTAACAAATTTTGAAGAAAGAAACTAATGATTCTTCCAGACGCACTGAGATCTTTGGGCAGGAGCTCGTGAGGGGAGGATTGCAAATGAGTCCTTGTAAGTAAAAAGGTGTGGGAATCCCTGGAGGTTCCTCTGTAGTTTGTCTGACCATGCTATGCAAGCAGTGTCCTTCTAGCCTGAGAGAAATTACCAGCAGCTGAGTATAGAAGAGAAGGTGGGGGAAGAAGAAACATCATGTTAAAATTAAATGCAAAGTGAAAGCTTGTCTTGAGCAGGGTGAGTGACTCAGCAAGAAACCTGCTTCCAGGATTTTAGTTACTGCTCATTGCAATTCTTATATTAAATAGAAAAGCAGATTCTCATTATCTACTTGAATTCCATTACTCGCCAGATGGCAAATAAGCAATAAGCACATTTCCTAGAATATTTTTAAACGCTAAACTGAAAGCACTGCTTAGGGTCACAAATGCTTGGCACATCTGGTCACTGGCAGAAATTTGACCTTTGGCAAAGTGAAAGAAGTTCCAGTTTTTAACTGCAATTGTGCTTGTTTGTTCCTTGTAACACATAGTTAGCTCTTCACATTCCTATATATTCCTTTTCTTCTGGTAACAGGCACTCACAGTAATTTTCTTGGTAAATAAACACAAATTCTGCTTTTCCTTTAAAAATATGTAGATACACACACACACACACACACACACACACACACACGCACACACACACACACACAATCTGTGCTTTTTTGAGCACTAGGGTTATAGTGCAATAGGCAAATCAAAGCCCCTGATCTTCAGTTGGCGACACATGACTCAACTTGTCCCTAATAAAAACATTTAGCCACTCATTAAGTTAATGCTTCAGAAATGTGCTATGTCTTAGATGGAGCTCCTTAAAAGCAACACATAAAGAAAAGATTCAGATATAAGAAAGACAGGGAGAATTCTTAACAGAAACCTACCAGAGAACAAGATAGAGAATGGGAAAGTGCCAAGCAAAGATAATTTCCTGTTAAAATCCAAACATGGCCTGGTGTTGTGTGTAGAGAGGGGAACCTTGTTTCTGATACAGACGAGATCGGGCGTGTTCAGTGTGGTACGGCTGTAGACTTGTCTCTGATACAATACAGAATTCCATTACAAAGTTGGATTCACCTTGAGACTCATCTTGGTTACTCTCTACCTGTCAGTCCCTCATTCTGTGAGTTGGAGCCCTCTGTGAGTTCCAAGGCTCTCATTAGCCAAAGGCAACTCTCAAGCCAAGATCATAGGTTCAAGCTACTAGCCACAGACTTAAAATACCTGTAAGCAGTGGGAAGTGTGGTAAGGAAGAAAAGCAATATCCAGCTGATAAATAGGATCTGAGTGTGGTACCCCAGTAGCTCCTAATATATGCCTCCCACAGACTCAGTTCTAGGACTTCTGTTAGAATATTAAGGAAAATAATCTCTCATTTTTCTCATTGTTAAAATACTAGGATGTTTACCTGCATCTGCTTTCACCTGTGTCAGGTGGGAAAAACCAACTAAGAGGAAGTAAGAATAATATGGAGAGAAACTGTTCCAATGACACTGTTTAAACCTCACATTAAGGTGTACAAACAGGCAAGTCGCTTCAGCTGTTGGTGATGTCCAGTCATGCAAAGCACAGCATGAAAGCTAATGAACTCCAAGGAGGCTAACATTTAAAATGAAAGCCCAGGGCTGGGGATTTAGTTCAGTGGTTACAGTGTCTGCCTAGAAGGTCCAAGGTCTCGTGTTCGATCCTTGGTATCACAATGCTGGGCATGGTGGTTCACCTGTAATCCCAGCACTCAGGAGGCAGAGGCAGAGGTGTTGGTTGTTGTCTGTATGAGGTTTTCCTGGCCGGAGAGGGTAGGCGCAGAGTCAAGCACAGACCCTGGGGAACGTTTCTGGAACTTTCGCTTTATTCAGGCAGAAGGGTCACATATATAGCAAAAGGTCACAGGGCAGGGTGAAGGGTAGGAGGAAGGGAGGGTCTATAGGTTTGACCTAGGGTTTTGCCCAATAAGAGAACTTTGTGAGTAGGTGGTCTCTATGGCATGAGCTACGGGGGAAGGTGAGGCAATGGGTGAGGGACAAGAGAGGGGTGGGGCTACCAAGATGGCCGCTGACAAGGTTCAATGTGTGCGAGCGAGTGTGCTTGAGGCCCTAAGGGTCTCCGAGTCTGCAGGGAGACAGAGTCTCAACCTTTAGGCTCAGGAGACAGGCACACGGTTCACTTGCCCGAGCCAGACTTGAAGCTCTCCCTTACAGAGGCAGGAGGCATTCTGCGAGTTTGAGGTTAGCTCAGTACAGTGAGTTCAGGGCCAGCCTGAAATACAAAATGAGACGCTGTTTCAAAAATAAAATAAAAAATAAAATGAAAGCCAAGGAAGAAGTACTCACAGAAAATTCTGGAAGGTCAGAGAAGTTAAAGTCAGAAGTTAAAGGTCAGTTAAAATTGAAGAGGTTTTATGTTGCTGAGATTCTGTACAATTTTCTTTGGGAAATTTGCTTTATAGAATGTTTCTAGCTGGCATATTTTGCATCTTTCTTTCTTTGTACTAGGAACTGAACTCAGGACCTTGGGTTTGTGAGGCAGGCACTGTTATTCTGAGCTAAATCCTCAACACATTTTGCATTTTTCTAAATATCCTAGGACTGTGAAATGGGTTTACATCTTCAAGGCAGTACCCCCTTCTTTAAGACCCTGACCGCTTGTGCTTCCCTTTATGTACCGTATGATCCCACTTCTCATGATCACAGTTAACCAGAATCAAAAGAAACTAAAGAAAAGCAAATTCTCTGGATACTGTGAACAACAGATATGTGTTGTATGTTTTTGTTGTTGTTTTGTTTTTTACAGTACCAGGGGTTGAACTCACAACCTTGCACTTGCCAGGCAGTCAGCAGTACCACTGAGCTAAATCTCCTGCTCCCTTATGTATTGCATTTGTATAGTAGAATGAATTAAAATATTGGTATGTAGCAGTTTGTAAGAGTCAGCTTTTCATTGCTGGGACAAAATATGTGCCATATTTATTTCAGTTTACAGGTTTCAGAAATTTCAGTCCATGTTTGGCTATTCCAAGGAAGAAACATTATAGCAGCTGGATATGGTAGTAGATAATTTGCTATGCAGAATTATATGACTATAGCCCTCTGATACAAACATACAGAATTTTTGGAACATTACAGCCGAGCAATGTAATTATATCCTCCATACCTTACTAAAGCTCCACATAGGGGAAGCTGTGTGTTAGGTATAGCTTTGTGAATCAGAGAGCATTGTGTCCCAGGTGTTAGGAGTTTGCAATGGACATATGAACTTTGGTTCTCCTTGAGGCTCACCCTAAAATCAGTGTTGTTCAAGCTCATGACTCAACCCCACTGTATTAGTCAGCTTTCTAATTTTCTATGAGATAATCACTTAGAAAGAGAAAGGTTTACTTTGGTTCATAGGTTTAAAAGTTTCAGTCTGGGATAGGTTGACCCTGTTGACTTTGGCCATTGTGAACCATGACAGCAGTTGCAGTGAAGTAAAGGCAGAAAACAAACTAAGGCACTTCTGGATAAGGAAAGATGAAGTAAGGGATATGACAAGCATTGTCTTCCCAAAACTTGTTCCAAGACACTCTGCCTCCACTGGCTGGGCTATTTTATCTACTACATTCTGCCTCTTACAAGTAAAATTAATAAAGATTTTTGCATTTTACAAAGCATTTTCAAGCAAAAGATATCATTTAATTCTCACTTCTGAAAGCTAAGAGCCAGGCATGGTGCTGTACATCTTTAGTCCCAGGTACTCAGGTGGCTGAGGCAGAAGGATCTCAAGTTTAGGTCAGCCTGTGCCAACTAGGGAGACTCTGTTTAAAATTTTAAAATTTAAAATGCAATGGGAAAAAATGATAATTAAGTTGTGTCATATACTGGTACAAATTCTCAATGTTGAATGAGATGATGATATGTATATATAATATATTAACAGAGGTTTGAATTGAAAAAAAATTTAAAATGTAAAAATAAGATAGTTCAGTGCTCCCCAGGCTCAAACCAGTATTAGACTGAGAGGTAATTCACATAAATTAGCACACTTATTTCACATAGTAATTATGTATGTATTATATCACCTCTATTTTCCATTGGAAATTGTGTACTAAAAAATGATGTATCATCTCCATTTTCCATTGGAGAGTGAGCAAATTTGAGTTACCCAAGTGATTAATGAAACAGTTACTTGACTGATCAATCAAAGAACTGAGCTAGGACTCAAGTCTCCTAAAACCAGTTAGTATTCTTTCCTTTCTGCATGCAAGTGTTTCATTCCAGTCCATTGTGTCTAGTTCCTTTCAGGACTCACCAGCTTAACCTGGCTGGGAGAGGTCTCAGAAGTTAGACCTGGGGCTGGGGATTTAGCTCAGTGGTTCCAGTGCCTGTCTTGCAAGCACAAGGACCCGGGTTCAATCCCCGGTAGCCACATACAATACTGGGCATGGAGACTCACACTCAGCAGCAATCAGTACCACATACCACAGTGCCACGCATGTGGTTCACACCTATAATCCCAGCACTCGGAAGCAGAGGCAGGAGGATTGCTGTGATGTGAGTTTGAGGCTGAGCTCAGGACCAGCCTGAACTACAAAGCAAGAACCTGTCTCAAAAAAAAAAAAAAAAAAGTTAGACCTAGGTCTCTATTTTCTCTCCCTACCGTGTTCCTCTGTAAAAAAGAAGACAGGGGCAGAAGGAGGAGGAGGAGGAGGAGAAAAGGAAGAAGTTAGAGTGTAATTTTCTTACTTCACAGGAGAGAATCAGTGAGATTTCAAGCTACTGGTCAGCTGGTTACCTTCAAGTGATGTTTCTCAGTAACTTAAAGTTTGAAAATGTTTCTAGACATTTTCTCCAAATATCAATATTTTAAAATTAATAAATTTATTTTAAATTTAAAATGTTTAAATATTATTTATAAAATAGTAATATTTTATAAACTTAATAGTTTGCTACTTAAAATCAATATTTTTCTTAAATATATTTTAAAATATATTTCATAAATTTAAAATTAATATTTGAAAATTAAGATTTTGGACTAGTTAATGATGCATTGGAAATTAGAACGGAACTTTAAAAATTTCAGGTGAGAATTTCCAATCTTTTTTTTTTTCCTTAAGTATGATGCCAAAAGCTACCTCCTTGCATCTAGACAGCTGGGTCAGCTCTATGAGTTTCTTCTTTGTGTGTGCTATGGACATGGTGATATACCACTCAAATCTCCTTTGAGGCAGTATTATTTCCCAGCTGCTATGAGGTATGTAGATATTTACAAAACTTAGCCCCTGTCACAGTCACCGTTTTAGGGCAGGCCATATTCAAGGACTAAAGATTTAAGAAACAAAGGCCTGGCCCCTCAGCTTGGCTTGCGACAGTTCTGAAGGGTCATTCATTCTCATTCCAGAACTTTATTTGAGGGCGCCAAGGCTGTTTGGCCCTGTGTTAGAGTTTGACTTCATTAGCTATGTCTTTTGCAAATTTTTTTTTTCTCAGTCTGTGGTTTATCCTTATTATCATGACAGTCTTTCATAGAACAAATTTTTAAATTTCAGTATATTCTAGCTTTTTCAGTTCTTTCTTTTATGGATCGTACCTTCAATACTGTATCTAAAAAGTCTTACTCAAAGTTATTTGAGTTTTCACCCACATGACCATTTAAGAATTTTATAATTTTGTTTCATTTATCTATTTACTTATTTTGTTTTATTTTTTTGGCAGTACCCAGGAACGAACTCAGACCCTTGTCCTTGCAAGGCAGGCAGTCCTTGCATCCCCAGCCATGTTTTAGTTTTTAAAAAATCTAGGATGCATTTTGATTTTATTTTGAAAGGTATAAGGTCTATAGAGGCTTTTTTAAAAAAAACATGTAGCTGTCCAGTTACTCTAGCAGCCTTTTTTTCGAAAAGATAATCTTTACTTTACTGTTTTGTATTGCTTCAAGATAATCTTCGCTTTACTGTATTGCATTGCTTCTGTATTGAAGCTCGATTGACTGTATTTATATAGCTCTATTTTGGGGGGTATCTGTCCTGTTTCACTGATCTATTCCTTTTTCTTCTCGTCAATGTAGCCCTGTCTTTATTACTGTAGCTGTCTAGTTAAGTTTTGTGGGCTTTGTTCTGTTCCTTCAATGTTGTGGTGACAATTCATATAGACCATAGAACCAACTGGTTTGTCAATAACCACAAAATAATTTTTTAGGATTTTGATTGGAATTATATTTAATCCATAGATGAAGTTGAGAAGAACTAGGAGCTTGGCAATATTAAATCTTTCTATCCATGAACATGGAATATCCCTCCATATATTTACTCCTTTGATTTATTTCTTCAGTTTTATAGTCTTCCTCCTATAGATCTGATACATATTTTGTTACAATGATATCTAAGCATTTGTTAATATAAGTAGTATTGTTTTAAATTTCAAATTCCATTTGTTCATTGCAGGAGATGAAGCCGCTGATATTTTGTTGTTTATTTTGGATTTTCTCCACATAAAATCAGTCACCTAGGAGCAATGACTTCTTCAACCCTAATCTATATGACCTTTTTTCTTTTTTGTTTATTCATTTTGTCTTATTACAATAACTGGAGCTTGCAGAGCATTGCTGAGAGGAGATTCTTGCCTTGCTCCTGGACTTAGTGGGAAAGCTTTGAGTTGTTCACCATTAAGTATGATGTTAACTGTAGGGTTTTGCTTTCTTTTTAGATATTCTTTATGAAACTAAGGAAATTACTCTTTATTTCTCATTTGCCTAGAGTTTTTATGATAAATAGGATTTGGATATTTTCAAATGCTTTTATTGCATTAATGGTGCCCCTCTACAAGTCAAGAAGAGAATGCACAAAAGAAACAACCTTGCTAAACCCTTCACACCATATTTCTAGCCTCCAGAAATGTAAGAAAATAAGTCTCTCTTGCTTGAGGAACAAGACTAAGATGCTTTGTTGTGAAAGCCCCAGCAAACTAATATGTACAAGATTGATCTTAAATTCTTTTTCAGTTCATGACACTTGCTCATTGGTATGCTGAGGATGTCATAGTTATAATGGTATGTTTTCAGTTGTATGTGTTTGTTCATATCAATATCTAGCATTAAAAACAAAAATAAATCTAAATGCAGAAATTCTAATAAATTCTAGATCACAGTATTTACATAAAAAAAAAAAACTGCAAAGGCTAGGGATTTAGCTTAGTGGTTCCATTACCTGCCTCACAAGTGCAAGGTCCTGAGTTCCATCTTTGATAAAAAAAATTTTTTAAGTATATTTAGGATTTATAATTGGAAATACTACATTACCGTGAATACTTACAATGTTCATAGAGGAGAAGAGAAGTACCTACTTACAAAACTGTTAATATATAATGGCTTGTAAAATATTCCACAGATAAATTTTTGGATATGTGCATTCCAATTTATCTATCCACTGCCTGCACACTTCTATTGCCATGTACCGTAAATAAATTCATATAATGACTCATCTTCTAACCCTGTACTTTTATGTGATGACCCAAAGTGGGTTAGCATGGTGGTGATAGGAATTTCTCTGGAAGCTACTTGTATCCCAGGTCAACAAGTAATAATTTGCTATTTTTTTTAACTCAATGAGGAGCGCATACATCAATAAATACAAATTAAATAGTCCTCAACTCCACTTCTCCTTAACCTTAAAATGCCTGTCAGTACTCCAACACAAAGCAGTTCAAGAAGCATGACAAGCAAATTTAAAAAGGGAAAGCAATATCTTTTATTTTTGCCAGGCTTACCACAGCATTTAACTATAAGAACGTGCTAATGGAGCTCTAGAACAGGCTTGTGCATGTCTGGGTCTCTAAAACTTATGCTTTCATGGTTTCACAGTGGTCAGCATCTGCCAAAACGCCGGTCTTATGCCTGATGTCAGTCATGAACTCACCAGACGTTCCCTTGTGTTCATCATCTTTTTTGTTACTATAAGAAAATAGCTGAGGACAATTATTTAAAAGAGAAGAGGTCTGTTTGGGGTTCAGAGTTTTAGAAGCTTCCATCTATACTGAGTGGTCTCATTGCTTTGGATTTTTATGAGGCAACCGATCATAGTGAAGGCATGATGCAAACAAAACTGCTCACCTCAAGGGCCAGGACACACAAGAGGAATAGGAAGAGACCAGTGTCCCACAGAACCCTTCAACGGTATATCCTCAGTGACCTAAGGACTTCTCCGAGACCCCACCTCCTATAGGATCCATCGTATCTCCTAAAAGCATCGACCTGGGGACCAAGCTTTTTAACACAGAAACCTTTGGAGAGTAATTTTACTCTGATCTACTTCCTCCTCCTATCTATCTCATTTGATAGCTTTTTCTTTCTTAGATCAATGGCTTATTTCACCATAACAGTATATGAATCAATAAGTATTTCAAGAATTTCTGCCTTTTATTCTTTTTTTTTTTTTTTTTTTTTAGGTTTTTTGAGACAGGGTCTCGCTTTGTGGTTCAGGCTGGCCCTGAGCTCAGCCTCAAACTCACATCACAATCCTCCTGCCTCTGCCTCCCGAGTGCTGGGATGACAGGCGTGAGCCACCACACCCAGCGCTGTGGTATGTGGTACTGGTTGCTGCTGGGTGTGGGTCTCCACACCCAGTATTGTTATGTGGTTACCGGGGAATCGAACCCGGGTCCTTGCGCTTGCAAGACAGGCGCCGGAACCACTGAGCTAACTCCCCGGCCCCTGCCTTTTATTCTTGCCTATAGCCTCCTTCTGATTAGGTTTAATTTTTTCTCTCCTGAGTCTTTCTAGTTTGCATTCTGATCATCCCTTAGTATTCTCACAACAGGAAGTAATACCTTTGTCTATCACCTAACACTTGAACAAATTCTAAAAGGTGGAAAATCATGGAGGATTCAATCTGGATTATCAAGAGTAGGAACCATGACTAGAAAAAAAAAAGGAAGAAAGGATGGCTGGATGTAAAATAAGACCTTTTTCTGTTTTATTTTTACACTAAATGTGCCACTTGTAAACATAATTAGAATAGACAGGATTAACATGAAAAATAAGACTCATTCTCACTCCAAAGCTCTAATCCTTTACCTCAAAGTTAGTCAGTAACCTTGGTTAGTGATTTCTTCTGTGTGTATATTTGAAGGATTAGTTTTAAGGGAGAGATGATCACTCTGCCTTGAAACACATTAAGTTGAGAATAACGACGATACAGCTTGGGGGCAATGTTCCAAGAAGCAGCTAGATATTTTAAATTGGCAATTGGAAAAGTGAGACTTAACGAGTTAGACTACACATTTTTCTGCATTGCTAATAATGTGTGTGAGAGAAGTTAGAAGTAAGAAGAAAAAGACAAAGAGTAGAGTTCTTAACTCTAGATAACACTCACATTTAGGAGATTACCAAGGGAAATCAAACCTTAAAGGTGACAAAGGCAATGGTAAAAGAAAATTGAGAAATGCTTTTTTATTTTAGTGATATAAAATTTTTTCCTTGTGAAAATACAATGTACATATAGCTATAAGTCAATACCTCTACCAACAAGAAAATTTACAGAAAATATGCCTCTATCTTGTGCTGAAGAACTTTCTGCTCCTTGTCCTTGTTCACTAGTCTTGTTTGTTTTTTTTTTTGGTTTTTGTTGTTGTTGTTGTTGTTGTTGTTTGTCCCATAATAAGGATTGAACTCTACGCAGATCTCATGCTTGCCAGGCAGGCGCTGTGCTGCTGAGCTCAATCCCCAGCCTACTAGCATCTTACTGAGTGAGTGTCTGTGTACTGGACTTTGTGTCTCATACTCGTCAAGATATATGAGGACTCAATGTTCTTTCTGTTCTGCTTTTGGCCATTTGAAAACCCCCCTATTATTCCACTGTGGTAAGCACACATCTAAGATGGGCCCACATCTAAGACTCCCCCACCTCCTGACAGTCATAGCCTTGTATCATTATCTCCCTCGACTGTGAACTGAACTTAGTGATTTGATTCTGTGGTGTAAATGATGGAATGTTACTTTTGTGAGAAAGTTACAATCAAAACTTTGGTCTTCCTTTAGACTATCATCTGCTGGGCTCAAATGTTTTGATGAAGTAAGCAACTATGAAGGACAGCCTCATGCAGCCAGCTGAGGACAGTTTTTAGCTAACAGACAGCAAGGAACTGAAGCCCTCAGACTAGTAACCCATGAAGAACTGAATGTTGCTAACAATCGCTGAATAAGTTTGGAAGCTAATCCTTCTCCCCTTTGACCTTTCAGAAGAGACTAGACTTTGAGTTGACACCAGGATGGCAGTCGTTTTAGAAACTGTACAGAAGAGGACTCAGAACAGCTATGGCTAGCTCCTTAACCTCCAGAGACTGTAAGACGTACAGTTTGAAGTCACTAATTTTGAGATAATTTGTCATACTACAATATATAGCTGATATGCCACAAAACTCCTGGTCCTAGTTATCTCAGAAGTATTCCAAAGCTCAGGTCTTCAGCAGTGCAAAGAGGCTCATCCAGTAGAATGATGCTGAGACCTGTACCAGGACAGTCCCATAGGAAATAGAGCAGAGTGCCGTATAGAGAAAGCCAGACCAGCTGAACTTGCTAATGAACTGAATGGTGGGTCACTAAACACAGGAGCTGACCTGGGCTTCCAGGTAGTAAGAAATCATTACACAAGAAATGAAACAGTTTAGAGAGATAGCTTGACATATCATAACCCTGCCTTAGGCTAGGGAAACAAAGTTCTGTTCCTGGGCCAGGGATTTAGCTCAATGGTTCCGGCAGTCTTGCAAACCCAAGGACCTGGGTTTGATCCGTGGTAACCACATAAAACAATGCCAGGTGTGGAGACTCACACCCACTAGCAATCAGCACTACATACCACAATGCTGGGCGTGGCAGTTTACTCCTGTAATCCCAGCACTCAGGAGGCAGAGGCAGGA
>PVIR01018323.1:0-33564 GCA_004026965.1 Petromus typicus | reverse complement strand
GTAGTTTTTTGAAAAATCTCCACACTGATCTCCATAGGGAGGGAATGTTATTTTAAATTCTGAAAGTAGATGTGAGTAGGGTTTAAAGACAATGATCTCTTCCTTATTTTCATTTATCAATGATTTATGATGATTTACTTTATGAATATCTACTTAAGAATATTTGTCAAAACAAAATCACTTTGTGGCTTGTGGTCCTCGGGAGAAGGTCTGCTTAAAGTCTAAGCAAATCCTCTGTTCAGATCATATGCAGTTACGTCCAAATCCACATGACCTTTAAAAATCCAAAAATACTAGAAAATGAAAGTATTCTTAGTAAAGAGTCATAACATCAAAAACACAGCAACTGAGTTCTTGTTGGAGGCAGAATCAGAAGGGCTAAAGATTGTTGAGCCTTTGAGCCATATCTGACTCACACATTGCATTTTATTGGAAACTGAAGCTCATTAAAGTGTGATATTATTGAACTATAGCATATGTAATTAAAAACATGCAAATGACTCTAAGTCTGACAATTCCTCCAAATTATTTTCATTGTAGATAATAGTTGGGGAACTTATCCCAAATTAAAAATATCAGAATAAGGAGGGACTCTCAGAAGTCAGTTGGTCAAACCTTAGATCTTTTCCATTCATTAAAACAGACTTTAAATACGGAAAAATCTCAGATCGTAAGTGCAATACTTAGTTTAATAAAACCCAATATTTATTGAAACATGGACTCACAACTTAGTTAAAATTTCTATCTTAGATCATTTCTATCTTTCCAAACAGCTTTCTCACTATGACTCAGAAGCAATCTCTGTTCTAATTTCTAAAACCCTAGGTCAGTTTTGGCCGCTCTAGAACTTCATACGAATGGAATAATTTGTTACACACACTTTGTGTTTGACTTCTTGGTTAGTTGCATTTTTAGATTTATCTGTTTTGTATGTATCATATTTAATGTGATTTGCTAAATTTATGAGTAGTGCTTCATTGCATGAATGCACTACAATTTGTTCATCAGTTTCGCAGCTGTGGATAGATGATTTCTATTTAAAGGCTATTATATATAAAGCTACCACGAAAATTTTTTGTACATTTTTGTCTTTTTCTGGGTACATGTTACCATTTCTCTGGAATAAATAGCAAAAAGTGAAATTTCTAGATTGTAAAGATGTTAACTTTTTAGTTTTATGAAGAATTGCCAAACTAATTTCTAATGTGATAATAAAAATTTTTACTCTCACTGACAAATTAGCAGAGTTGTTTCATTTTTTGTCAACACTTGTTGTCAGGTTTTAAATTTTTTCATTCCAGTGAATTCAATGTAATAATTCATTACTGAATTAACTTTAATCAGTATTTCCCTGGCAACTATGACAATTTATGTGTCAGCTAGTGGAAAGTGTTAATTCTAGTGTTCTGTCAAATTTTACTGGGTCATTTTCTGTTCATTCTGAATTTGAAGGGTACTTTACATATTCCATGAGTCATTTGTTAGAGATATATCTGATGAATATTTTTTCTAGCTTGCAACCTGACTTTCAGTTCCTTACTGAACTTATTAGTAACTTATTAGTAAATGTTTAGTTAAACAAATGTTTAGTTAAACAAATGTTTAGTTAAACAAATGTTTAGTTAAACAAATATTTAGTTAAAATGTATTATAGTTAAAAACACAACATAATCAAAATTGTCCACATCACGACACACATCCATTCTATCATTCTTTGCAGTGTGTCTTTTACTGTAAACATTTTAAAAATGTAAGCATTCACTATTGTTTGATCAGCCCTTTTATGCTGTGCTGGTTGTAGAAGAAGAAAAGGGGTCACTGACAGGCACAGGCTTGATGAACTCTTTGGGGGATATACTGCAAGTAGAAATGAATAGACAGTGGAGCTAGAAAGGGTTATTAAGTATCCTTCCTTATCAGGCTTGGTGATGGATGAAGTCAAGGATAGAAGGATGAGAAAATAATAAAAGCTTATGGTGATCCTTGTTTAATTTTATACTTGAAAATATTTAGTGATATTTTTAAATTTTATATAATTTTAATTGAAAATTATATATATGGAATACTTATTTTTTTTTTTCATGGTACCAAGGATTAAACTTGGGACCTTGAGTCTGCCAGGCAGATGCCAGAATCACTGAGCTAAATCCCCAGCTCATGTGTGTGTTGATCAATGTATACATTGTAGAAAAATTGAGTCAAGCTAATTAGCATATGTATCACCATGCTGATATTTTCTTGGGTGAAAACATTTAAAATCTACTCTTTTAGCAATTTTTAAATATATATATTTACTAAGTATGGTCTGGATGCTGTAACATAAATTATTAAAACTTCTTCAAGTCTAAATGAGACTTTATCTATGAAAGGATAGAAAAATTTCCCATGCAAGTGAAGAGAGAGAGAGAGAGAGAGAGAGAGAGAGAGAGAGAGAGAGAGAGAGAGAACACCTAATTATGTCACACAGAGCAGAGTTTAAATTGGAAACTAAGAAAGCAGCAAATTCATCATATGAGGACAAAGCCATCAATTCACTCAGAAGTTTCAACTGCAAGTATATGTGAGCCTAACATCTGAGCACCAAAATATACACAGCTAATAGTAATAGATCTGAAGAGAGGGGTAGGCTAAGTGCAACAATAGTGGCAGGTTTCAGTATTTCACTTTTATATTCACCTGGGAAAATAATCAATACAAATATTAGACTTGAGCTGTACTGTGATGACTAAGCAGTTTGCTATTCAAATCTAACTCTAGTAGTAGATCAGTTGGAGAACCAACATAGGCAGCTGTTTCAGATCAAAACCAGCACATTCTTAAGAGATGAAGATAGGAACAATGTAAAAGCCCTTACCATCTAAAATGTGTCCACTATGGGTGAGAAACGGATTTCCTGCACTTTATGTCTTCATCACCCTTAACTCTATAGAGCAAGTTTTATTGTCCTCATCCTTTCAGATGTGGGAGATGAGTTTGGGGACTTTAGGTAACATGCCCAAATTTCCCAGCTGGAAAACAGAACAGGCTCTGAGCACAAGCATCAGTTTTCAAACTACTTCTTTCCTATCACCATACTGTGTAAGGCTGTAGATTCAACAGCAGACGTCCAAGAGTTCCAACCGTGCACTTCTATGATTCAATTTTGCAATCACAAAAGAATTTTCTGTCTTTTTAAAAAAATAAGCAATAGAAGGATAAGAAGGAGAAAAAGCTAAACCTGAAATGTTAGCGTTTTGTAGGACACAGTCATGGTGTATTCAATCAAATAAATGACATGAGTCGAAAGGAAGTTGGAAAGGAACCTGTTACAAATTAAGAGACTTAACCAATACAATGTTAGACTTTTGAAGGAAGTGGGTATCAGGGATTTTTCAGTCTTAACAACAGTCTTAACAAAAGTAATCATGTACGAGAAAATCATAAAATTTGAAAGTGAATTAGATATTAAATGGCATGAAAGAATTACTGGTAATGTAGCATGTGAGCATAGCATTAGAAAATATGGGGAAAATCTTCAGTTGTTAACAATTACTGAAGGGTAAACTGGTAGAGAAAGAGTAAAAGGTGAGATTTGTGGGCTGGGGATGTAGCTAGGCAGCACAGCGCCTGCCTGTCAACCTGGGGTTCTGAGTTCGAGGATTGTATAAAAAAAAAGTAAGATTTGCTTAAAATACTCTTGCAGATGGAGTGGAGTGAAGAGGGATAGGAAAAAGATGACGCACTCTAGATAATTACTGCAGGGGAATAGGGTGTCCTCAGGAATTTATTATACTAACTTCCGCCTTTTATATGTGTTTTAAAATTTCCGTAAAAAGAGGACAGAAGCTGCTGATGGTCTCAAAGGCCTACCCTGATCACCAAATTCAGCAAGTTACGCAATTCAATGTGTACAGCTTTTTGTATGTTAATCATAGCTCCAAGAAGTGGCGTGTTTCTTTTCTTTTGAAAATAAAACAGAAAGACAAAGAATAAACAAAAATGGTGATGTAGATATTGCCAAGTTCATGTTCACAAATGGCGTCTGTGTCTAAGACTGTATGGTTTTATTTTTTCCATTAAAATTTTAATATTTTAAGTGTTAAAGAATAATTAGATTTTCAAAACCATTCCATAACTCTCCCCATCACATGGGTATTCTTGTCTGAACTGGCTTTGTTACAGTAATTGTCAGGACACCACTATCAAGCACCAAAATACTCAAGGCAAAGGGACGTTTATCAGCCTCATCTCACTGATTTTGTTAGGAAAATAGTTTCTCATTACTAGATTAGCACATCTATCAGAGTGCTTTTTCCAAGGCTTAACACAGAGTTTAGCATTTTTAACTCTTATTTGAAATTTAAATACATAAAGATAAAAGGATTACACAAGCCATGATAAGCAAATTTGCTAGTTGTACCATATAATATGTGTATCTCATTATCGTGAACAAAAGAGAGTATCATTTAATATCTAATTGTGGTGAAAAAAAAGATACATCATGATAAGGATTAAAGAAAATTGATAAAGAGATTTGGCCCTAAAGTTTCATATTTATAGGCACTCAACTGACATATATATTTTATCTTTTTCATGATTTCCAAATCAAAGGAAGCAATAAAACAAGCTTGCTTTTTTTTTATAACTTGCAAATTTTATAAGCCACATGGTAACTTTTACCAAAAGAGGCAGGCCATAGTGACCAATAGTAGTTTGAAGAAAGATGGTCAATGTGTACTCAAAACTGATTTTTATTGTTTGTGGTGTTTTGTCAGAGTTCATAGTTGTACAGCCCACAGGGACTTCGTATGAACTTGTAACAATGGTTGCTTTAATGTGTTTATTTCTGCCCCGCTCAATTGCTCACAGACCTGCCCTCTTTCTTCCACATTAGGGATGACTGCCAAGTCTACTAGTCAAAACATTTCCAGTTCCACAGTAATGGACTCGAGAACATCAGCAGAAGCAAATATGAGCAGGCTACCATAGTAACCCGAGGAGTCTGAAGAAATAAGTTCTATTAAAGGCAAAGATAATGTCCCCAAATAAAGCTTGACATAAACAGACTGGCTCCTCAGACTTAAAAAGGTCTTTTAATGTGAATTGAGCTTCCAAGTATCTCATTCTTCACTATAATCACATTTATTTTTAAAATTTGATTAATAATTAATTCATTTGTTAAATTTTAGAACCTGGATTAATAAATAATTAGGGTAAGGAGACATTACTTTATATAAAAGTAGTTAGGCTGTTTAAAGTTATATGAAAGACTTTATCAGAAAGAATAGGCAAATTATAGTTGATGGACTCATTTGATTTTAGATTTGGCTATAACAGAAATGGTTATAATGGCTATAATGGAAATGCCTTATAAAGGCATGTGGGAATCACTCTTCATTCTACCTTTTCGACGTTGCCTTTTTTACTTGTATTGGTGGATGATAAACCTGCAAATCAAGTTTTAGGTTTTTCTAATGTGTCTCAGTTTCTTCATGTTTGAGGCAAAATCTTAAAATTCAACTTTTGAAATCTTCCTGAAGTGATTACGAAGCCAAAACAACAATGAACACATAAAGAATAACTAAACTTTTTTTTAAAAAGTTATCTTTATTGGTACATTATGAATATGCATGATAATAGCATTAAAAATTAAGAGTTTGTACCAGAATATGACATGACTTGATTCTCATTTTTTTCCTTCCCCCCCACCCTGTATCCCCCACCCCTATATACACAATCTTTGTTTTCTTTTTTTATTATTACCACATTCATTTTAACAAAACTGCTCCATAATTTCTCATAGTATCTCTTCCTATAAAATAATCACACCGACTCACAATTTATGTCACTGTCTCTCAACAGTATATAATTAAATATAACTGTTTACTGCCAGATAACTGACTCTTTGTTATCAGGAGGCAAATTCCTGCTCTTGCAGTAACTTTTTTATGTCTTTGAAAATTTGGGTATATCTTCAGGGGTACAATCAATAGCAGAGATGAGAACCATTGATCTGTTAAGTACCCAGTGAATACAAAGGTTATTTGAAGTGCAATGCATCCTTTTCATCTACCAGCTTGATTTCAGTGACATGGAGGGCAATAGAAAACAAGGATTGTCACGCACAGGAACAAATTCTCAATGATGAATGCAATCTTAATGTATACCTAAATATACCGATAAATAAGGCAAAAGAAAAGGATTCCTGCATGGGTCAGAACACATTCTAATGAGAAATAAAGGCAAGCCCCCAACATAAATGTTGCTGTTTCAGCCCCAGACAGTTGTGAGGGAAAGGGGAAATAAGGAGAATGATACAGGTGGAGACAAGGAAGGAAGGAGCAGAAGAGGAGCAGGAAATTTGCAGCAAGAGTTAACTTAGGTTAATCATTGGCATTAGGTTCAGAATTTGTCCACGTTTTGTGAGTGGAGGCTGATCTGGTTTAATTTGATTCTACTGGATTTATAATATACATATACATATTTATTCCAAGTTAGATAAAGGGAGTTCAAAGACATGCCAGTGGAGGACTGCTCTGATAAAAGGAATCATGTTTAATTGTCTGGAGACAGGAGGAAGCAGCTTCAGTGCAAATCATCAGTTATCGAAGGTGTCTGGCTGCATGTGGTATACCCATACATGTAATCCCAACTGCTATGGGGCCGATATGGGAGGGTCACAAGTTTGCCTCCAGCCTGGACAACTTCAGGAGGCTTGGTCTCAAAAGAGGAAAGGGCTAAGGATTTAGTTCAGTGCTAAGAATCTTGCCTAGTTTTAATCTCTCATACGCCTTCCTAAACAATCAGCTTATATGAAACAATCCCATATATTCCTTGTAACCTGTATATAGGGTGATTATTCCTGCTCACTTATTTGGCATTATCCTATTTTATACTGCCCGTCCCTACGTCAACACTACGTGTCTTATTTCCCCTCCCAAAATGTCCTGGCTCATATGATGCAGACACTGTACTCATTGAATGTAGTTACGGTGATGCACACTTTTATTCAAAATTAGGAAGAACTTTCCAAAAGTTAAAATTGTCCAGAAGTAGAAAGCACCACTGTGAGAACTGATGGAGAGATTGGAAGTCCTCAGTTATATGGTGGAAAACTATTAGGTAAGGATTTTTGTTGGTCTAATCTAGAAAGTAATGGAGCAGTACTTCTACACATTTAAGTTATAGCAAAATGCCTAATGTTTAGCTGGTTTAGAGGTACGAAAATGACAATTTAATATGGTTCTTCCTAACATAGTACCTTATATTATAAATATATTATTAAATTTAAATATCTAAATACATATTATAAATATATACTTTATATTTATAATATTAAAACAGTCTGTACATGAAAAGTAATGTATAATTTTTAAAAATTTTAGGAGTTCTCCATAAGGAAGAATAAAAATTAAGATATATATTTGTTATACCTCAGCAAGATAAAAATGCATACAGAAATTTGAAAGACAGAGAAACCTGGGTGTTATTTTGATGTCAGGCTGTCCTCAGATGTCACAGGTATGCTCTAAACCTTGCTAGGTGACGATGATGATGATGATGATGATTTGAGACAGGGTCTTGCTTTGTAGTTCAGACTGACCCTAAACTCACTATGTAGCCCACGCCAGCCTCAAACTCACCTCAATCTCCCTGCCTCTGCCTCCTGAGTGCTGAGATGACAGGCGAGAGCCAGCATGCCTGATGTAGTACGTGGTACAGGGGACTGAACTCGGGACCTTGTGCTTGCCAGGCAGACACTGGAACCACTGCGCTAAATTCTCCAGCCCCCCTTTCTAGATTCTTAATAAAGAACTCAGGGCCGAGGAGTTAGCTCAGTGGTTCCGGCGCCTGTCTTGCAAGCGCAAGGACCAGGATTCGATCCCCGGTTACCACATACAATACTGGGCGTGGAGACTCACCCCAGCAGCAACCAGTACCACATACCACAGTGCCGGGCGTGGTGGCTCACACCTGTCATCCCAGCACTCGGGAGGCAGAGGCAGGAGGATTGCTGTGATGTGAGTTGGAGGTTGAGCTCAGGGCCAGCCTGAAACACAAAGCGAGATTCTGTCTCCAAAAAACCTTAAAAAAAAAAAAAAATTCAAAGCATGTTTTAATTCAAATCTTTATTGGTACATGATATATACACATCATGATTACACTCAACATTGATCATTTGTACAGTATAAAACACAAATTAATTCCCATTTTTTTCTCATTCTCTTAAAATACAAAAAGTATTGTAAGACAGTCTGGCAATGCTCAAAAAGCCACATTAGATTAAACTGTGATAAAATTTAGAATCAGTGAAAGACTTACATAACTGAGTTTTCAACTTGCAGAATATGTTTTTTTTTTTTAAACAGACAACAGCCTCAGGACCTTGCCATGTGAGAAATTACATGTTTGTCTCCAGGTATATTAATGAGTAGAGATTCTTGGGAATCAAAGAACAAAAAGACTCACAGATCTAAAGTGAAGTGCTAGAAACACATGTTTTATTGAGCCAAAGATGCAGAGCAAGAAATACAGGAACCGAGGTAGGAACAGGTAACATTTTGGAGATGGGGTACAGGAAGGTAGGAAGGCCCACAGGACCTGAATCCCATATTTTTCCCATTTGTACCTCCTGCCTCTCTCTTAGTTACATCAGCTTTCTGTTCTGGTGTTATGATTATAATAACCATATTATATGTGTTCTTTGTCTTTTATAAGAATAATATATGTGCCTACATTTGTGTGGTTGTTAAATAACAACCTTATTCTCTATAGACAAATTTGAAAATAAAAAGGAGATATTTGAAGCATGTAGCATCTCATAACAATTTGTCTGGAATTTCCTCAGTTTTACCACTGAAAATTTTCTGGGAACTGCCTCAATCTCGTGGATGCCAGGACAGAGCACTCACCCTTTATCCTTATGATTATTATCATAGTTAAATATTTCTATCACTCATTTGTCTTGGTGTGAGATGGTTGCTTTACATTTTTTTCTTCTTTTACCCCTCAGCTGCTGCTGATGCTGCTGTAATTTCCAGTAATTCTGAGGGAGATTTTAAATATTTACCTCACACAAAGACTTGGGGGTAGAAGCTTCCTCTTCTAACTCATGAGTGTCTAAATTGCGTCATTTCTTTGGTCTTTTGGTATAATTTGCAGAATGGACAGATGCTAGTCTCCAGTTTCTCACTTAGCCATGAGATCAACATTTCTCATATGATTGTGAAGAAAATGCTAGACAGGGATTATAGTGCCAATTGTGTGTCGAATCTGATCAGATCACCTTGCTAGCCCAGCCATAGTTTTTTTCTTTCATGACATGAGAAGAAAAGTTAATCACGCCCTTTGTACCATGATTTCTGAGAGTCTAGTCTGCAGGATTTCTCAGACCTGCAGTCTCAGCTGTCCCTTTTGCTTAGATGACTTAGTCTCTGCTCTCCCCTCAATCAGAGGATTTGCCTCTTCTAGAAAAATCAAGAGGCTTCTGGGCCTGCACAGGTTAGGGAGACGTGGATTCCTTATTTTTTTCTGTGTGAGGGCCTCATTTGCCCTTTCCCAGCTAAGATTTCCATGTGATACAAAGTGTGATGTGCTTCTTAATCTTTTTCCTACTAAAGAAGCAATAGTCTCTGCTAAATTAATATCGCGTGGAAATCATCTTCTGAATAATTGAAAATTTTAATTTAATAGTTTACTAATAATTCCTTGATAATATATACATGTGTATGACTCAAATTCTATTTACACAGACATAAAGCTGACCTGTGTTTCTGTGTGTATAAATAAAAAGTGACAGTTTGTATTTTTCTTATTCCTAAAATGTTTAGGTTTAAGTTACCCTTCCATGAATCTCAGTAAAGCCCTGATGACAGACAAGTCATTTTATTCTCATGTTTGGATCAAAAATGATTTGGCAAAAATGTTAGCCATAGAAAAAGTCATTGTTTGCAGTTGGTAAGTTCTTTATAGTTAAATGATGTTTCAGGGTTTGAAGGTCACTTTGTGTATTGATCCTCACGGGGAGGTTACAAGAGGAAGTCTTTGAATTGAGCGGGCTTTTGTTCTATTGCTGACTAATGGAAGAAATTTGATCTATCTCATGGCAGGGGATTAAGGGTGAGTGTACATTCTGCTTTATTTACTCAGTCTTTTTATAAGGCTGAGCTGTGCAACTGAATGAAGAAATGCTTGTAATGTTGCCAGAGAGCCCATTATTATGATGATTTCTGTTTAGTGATAAAGAGGGCCAGGGAGGATAAAAGATTTCTCGATTGATAAAATTCATAACTTGACGAGCTGGGACATATTTATAATTACCAGGCTTGAACCTTGTCAAGATCCACCCAGGATATTAGCCGAGTTTAGTGCTACATGACGGCTTTTCGTACTGTGGCTATTTTTACCTTTATAAATATTTCTGGAAAAACAAATAGATCCAGGTGAAATTCACTATGAAAAATACCTTGCAGTACTAGAATATTCACTTTCTCTCTATCCTCAAGAAAATTAAAATATTTTTCAAACGTCTCCAAGTGTGTTATAGGCCCCAGGTAATGAACCCGCTCCAAGTGTGTTATAGGCCCCAGGTAATGAACCCGCTGCGCCTAATGAATGGTTAAATCAGAAACAAACAAAAATCCTGCCCACTCTGGTCCCGCTGGGATTCTCTCCTCCCTACGCCTGGTCTTGCAGGCCCGAGAGCTGGTTGTGAGGTCACACAGTACGCTGCACAGTGGCTCACAAAGCGCACTCCAGTCAGCTGCCGAGGCTGTTACATAAGACTGGGAGACCGGCCAAGCCCGCTGCTTCCCTCTGTGTGAGGGCGCCGTGGGATCCACACATTTCAAAGCCCACCGTTGAAAAGTTCATAGTTTAAAACACAGAAAACCCAAACGACTCTTCTACATCAGGTAATAAAATCTAAGATTAGTCACAAACAAATGTGTACTAAGAATGTTGAGTAATACGTCGTGCTTCCTCTGGAAGTCCATGTGTTAAATGTTCCAAAGCAGCCTGGAAGTCAGTGTCTGTAAATCAGAAAAGGAAGGGGCTCAGCTTTGGAGGGGGTTTAATGAGTGGGCTTCATAAGATAAGCCTTGTCAGAAGGAGAAATGCTCTCCCGAAATTTCTGCATGGAATTTGAGTTTCTTTTTGGAGGGATTCATAGAATTTGGAAATGGAGGCCTTGAACTCCAGAAAATCATAAAATCAGTGGGACTTCTTCGAGAAACAAATGTAAATAAACATGTCACTGCTCAGACAATCTCAGGAGAGCACTCTCCTGCTCGCTGGGGAATGTTTGGTGCGGTGACCACTGTCTGAGTTTCCTTAGACAGGAAAGTTTATGAATGCAGGGAGCGGGGGCTCATGGGAAAATGCCTTTGGTAACCTTTTCCCTGTTAACTTTTCTCCACTGCTGGGAGCTTTATTCTCAGTAACATACAGTGATTCTGTGGCACGCAAAACCATGCACATTTTCACTGCTCAATTAGTACAATAAAATGTACATTCAAACAACCATGTTTTTAATATGACACAACAATCTCCCTGGAGCATAAAAAGGGCATTTCAAGCTCAGAGAAATGTATTAATATGGATATAAATGTAGGCATCTTAAACTCAGACCTAGACACTGATTTCAAATTGAAGAAGTCATTTAAATTAATCACTGGGATGTCAGCTGAAAGCTTGTAAATTTGTTGACTCAAAAAAGTTTTATGTTGAGTATTTTCTATTTTACAATATGTAACAAAAAAGTAAGGAAACAAATTTTATGTATATGGGGGGTGGTAGGGTGGGTAGGGCTAGGGGAAAAAATGAGAATTAAGATGTGTCTTATACTAGTACAAATCCCCATTATGGAGTGTAATCATGATGTGTATATTTAATGTACCAATAAAGATTAAAAAAAAGTTTTGTTATGACTGCTCAAAAAGCCCTGAAGTATATGACAGAGGTGTTCATTGCTATTATTATATTTTAAACGTAGTCATCTGGGGTTTGCCTTTTAAAACTAATTAAATGTGTTAGTGTGTTCTAAAAGAGTATCGCCAAGTTTTGTTTCAGATGGATTCTGGTTACTATCAGTTTCAGGCTAAGGAAATAGAAATGTTTATGTTCTGTTTAACTTAGACTTATTAAACTTTTAAAGATTTTGCTTGGGAAGAAACTGTGTCTACCCTTCCCAAAGACCTACTTGTGGATGTTCAAACAATGTTAATTAATGCACGGCTTTGAGCTCAGAAGTACAATAGGCACTAAGGGTTCAGAAGGAAAAGAGGAGGAAGGGAGGAAGGAGGGAGGGAAGAAAGGAGAGTGAGAAAAGGGGAGGAAAGAGGGAAAGACAGAAATGAAAGAACAAGGCCAAGTAGCAATTAATTAAGAACAAACAGGGTGAGCTGCCTGAGTACGGATGTCATCTCCTAGAATACCAATCAATAAATAGACCATCTTCAGGTGATTACTTCTTTTTCCCTCAGTTTTTCATATTTGCCATGGGATAATCATCCTAAGGCTCAAATATTTTACATATATAAGTATTTAGCTTCACGTATGGCACTTAGTAATTCCTCAATGAAAATTTGTTATTATCAGAATATCATTGCTGCCAAGAAATGCAGCAGAGAGGGAAAATGAAAAAGACAGAGAGAGTAAAATAAAGCTCAGTAAGTACCATGATACAAATCTCATCAAAACTGAACTGGAGGTGCAGGGATGATACCAGACAAAAAACTAGTGGTGACTAAGCAAAGGAGACGAGCTACCGAAGATCATGATTTCAGAGCAACACAGAGGAAGAGAAGGTCTTTCTGATTGTGCAGCACAGACAAAACTATAAAGATGGTTAGAAAGTACACAGGTGAAAAGACATCAGGAATAGATGGGAGGTGTGAAGACATGAGGTAACTTCCAGAAATCATAACTGCTTAAGTGGTTCCCAAGAGGAAACAACTAAGTTGCTGGAGAGAATTAGAGAAACTAAGACTGGAATTGTGCTATGTATGGTTTACGTGAGTCTAACATACGTGCTCTAAGACACTGTTGAAGGATTTACATAAGAAACTGACATTGGTGGAATTATCAGAAAGGATGCACTCTCCTGGAACAGAATTTCACTCTGTGGAATACTGTAATTCTGTACCACCAAAACACAAGTGCTAGGAAAGTTAAGCAATTTTGAGGAAAAGAGAAGATGTCCAAAGTTGGTTGAGAGGTGGCCAAGCAATATCCATTCACTGGAGATGGGAAGTGTGGCGCTGCTCCCAAAGAGCAAGGGGTGGCGCTGCCCTCTCTTCCTCCCTGCCCCGTGTCCCTCCATTGAGGATTCTGGAACCAGGCATCAGTACAGTCCTTGCTGCCTGAGGCAGACTGCTTGGAACTTTAGCTAATACATGCATGATGTACTCAGAACAGGCTGTTATTTATTTTAGGTGTAGGTCTTACTGTCTTTGAAATATGTAACTCATATATGTAACTTAAAATCAAATCTGGAATGCAACATTACTCAGAATACAGCAAAATTAATTACAAAGGATATTTTTTCCAGATTTCAAAGTAAGTTAGTAACTCTTGTACAAATTTTTATTATTAGAGATTACTTATTGCTTAGACTTTGAGTTATGGATAATCGCACAGCTCTGTGGACAATGGAAATCTTTGTGTTCTAAGTACTATTTGCTTGGTGGTTAGAAACTTCCACAGGTCCTACCAAGCATGTTAAAGGCTTATTTAGCATTTTATGGAGAAAGAGACTAGTTACTCAATATTTAACAGGAATTTGAATGCGTTTTCCCACTTTAATGTCATTTTAAACTTTCTCTTAGATTTGAATTATCTTGAATTCAGAAATAGATCGATTTCATACATACATTCAACTTTCTTATCAGTATTTTGAACAGATAATTGTTAATGTTGATTATGCCCCTGAAATTTGATATATATTAAGTAGTGACATTCTTGTTTAAGTCAAAAGGACCCTAATAGCTGAAGAAATATCCAGCCTTTTGCAGCTTTCAAAATAGTTGGCAGTATAATTTGTTGCAGTTTAGTCCTTCAATATTGTAGAATGAATTTCTATTTTAAAGAAATGACAGTGAATTAGCGCTGATGCAGATCTTATTGTTCTTTAAGCATTTTCCTTACATTATAAAATGACTTAAAACAGTGAACTGATTTGAATAATTGAGAATACTGGAGCCATAAGTGCTTAGGTCATCAACTCTGTCCCCTCTTTGCTTTCCATCCCTCACTTTTTTGTTTCTTCTTCCTCCCCTTCCTTCTTTTTTTGACCATTATTTTAAACTTACATGAATTCTGTGTCACAAGAAGTCAGTAGGAAATCTCTAATATTAGTCAATTATTGATTAGTAATAATGTATATCAAGATAGGGGCAAAAGAGTAGATAACATAGTACTTGTAAACAAATTCACGTAATCTCTCAATTTTTCCCTATTTATTGTGCCACTGACGTATTGCCTGCTTACTGTTCAAGTGTTTTGTGTTTGGAATTTCAGTAACTTGTAAAATACTTTCCATTTGTGTAGAGTTTAATAATTGCTTTACACCAATCAGGACAGTTTTTAAAACTCATGTAATAGACAAATTGACCTTTAGCTGTCTCGCAATTTGTACAAGTCTTTTTTTTTTTTTTAATCTTTATTGGTACATTACATAAACGTATCATGATTGCACTCCATAATGGGGATTTGTACCAGTGTAAGACATGACTTAATTCTCATTTTTTCCCATAGCCCTACCCACCCTACCACCCCCCCATATACATAAAATTTGTTTCCTTACTTTTTTGTTATAATCTAATTATCTTTCCCTCTTCATCCTATTTTACTTTGAGCATTTTGCATTTCACAATATATAACATACAATTCTAGGACTCATTTATATCTTTATTTTCTCATACAAGAGAAAAGATGCGATATGTACCTATCTGTGACCTATTTATTTCACTTATGAGGATATCTTCAAGGTATGATCATTTAAGTATAAATGATTCAAACCTATTATTTTTTATGGCAGAGTAATACTCCATTCTGTAGAAGAACCACAGCTTTTTTATCCAGTCTCCAGTTGATGGACACTTGGATTGTTTCCAAGATGTAGCAATCACAAATTGGGCTGCTATAAACATGGGTGCACATATGTCACTGATATGAGTCTTTTAATTCTTTTGTGTATATACCTACCAGGGCAATGGCCGGGTCAAATGGGACCTCCAATCCTAGCTTTTTGAGGAATCTCCAAACTGATCTCTATAAGGGTTGTACAAGTCTACAGTCTGTATAAGTTTTGTATGTTAGATGTTATCCAACTAGGATTTTTTTACCCTGGAATATGTTCAGATCTTATAAATGTATTGGTAAACATAGTTTCTCTTCAACTCTCTATGACTCAATGAAATGTGCAAGTGTTTCAAATCAATCATTTTAAGAAATGAATCATCTGGAATTGAAAGCCTGAGATTCATTAAATGTGCTTTGAATTAGAACTGTTCACTCTGAGTATCGCATTGAAGATATCACAGTGAAATTATGTTATTATAGAAACAGTATTGCTGCCAAAACTACCTTCTTTTTTTTTCCCAAATTTTTACCACAAAATGAACTGTAATGAAAACTGCTTTAGATAACTTGAATTTGATAGTGAGCATTTAAAAATAATTTTTATTATTATATTAAAGTCCTTACAAATGAATACCCCACTCTAACAGTTGTTGGGAAAATATTTTGCCTCATTGCCCTTAACACACAGTACAGTGTCGGACTCATCAGCTCTATCAACCCTCCCCACTCACCAAGACTGTCCCGTTTTTTCCCACTTTTCTTATTGTTTTTCCTTTTCCTCCTTTCTCTTCCCCCACCTCCCTCCCTAGTTCCTCTTCTCCCTTGAACATTTCCTCCTGCTCCACAATACCTTTCACACATTACAGGTCCCATTTACACGTTCAGTTTCTCAGACTACAGAAATTATTGGGTGATTTTGTATTAACGGATATATATCAAATTCACTTCTACCTATAATAATATAATATATGAAGAGATGAACTCTTGTTATTCAAAAATAAGACCTAATGTTCATTTAATGTTAATTTATAATTTTCTTTTCAAAGATTTATTTTATATGAATAATCCAAATAAATTGTCATTTTGAATGACAATCATGTTGATGTAACTTTTCACATATATTTGTCATTTGAACACCTACTTGTATATTTATGCTTATTGTCTTTCCTGCACTAAAATAATGAAGACAAATTAAGGAACTTGTTAATTATGGATAGAGATGTCTTAAATATTAGAATATGCATATTTGTTTTAAATGTAATTCAGCAATTGATATAATTTGCAATAATAAATTCAAATTTGTATATTTCACTTTGTATTTTAATTTTATTTCTTGTGTATGAGTCAAGAATGGGCTAGTATTAAATATTTATGTACATTGTCTCATAAATTCTTAACATCCTCCTACTCTTAAAATTTGAGTATTTATTTTGCCAAGGGAATTATGAAATAAATAATCCATTGAGTGAAATGCATTGCCACTTCAAATGTGTATTGGCTATGCTAGTTATTAAATATGGATCACAATTCTCTAAAGACCTTATTACAATACAGAATCCACTGTGGTTTACACGGGTGGGTTGGAGCTAGGGTCTGGAACTTGTGTTAAAGTTACACTGGTGTAATTAATATATTGATATGAGCCTCTGGTCTAAGATTCCATTCTCATTTAAAAAATGGTCTGTACAGTTTCATTTGAATGTTATCTGAAATACAGCATATTTGATCAATTTCCTATTTATATATTTTTCTGTCTTTCAAAGTTGCCTTAATTGCCTTTATCCCATAGATAATTTATTGATGAATATATGTATTTTTCCCTTAAGAACTAGTTACAATAGATGTTTTTCATTCTGGATTTTTCTCTTAAAATGGAAATAGCTTTAGTTGTCAATCTGTTCTGATGTCTATTTGAAATACCATGAATATTTATAATCAATTTGTGATGACTGACTTATTTCACACAGATGATTGCAACTAAAATCTGGGTAGGAATGCAGTCTTCTGGAAAGAGATTACTTTTTCTGTGAATAAACTAGACTTGATAACCTAATGTGACAGGAAACTACATGCACAGGAAAATGTAAACGCATTCTTGTTCACAAATATTTTAAATGAGTAAATTCTATAGGTGTGGAGTGTCTAATTGAAGACATAGGTGACCATGCATGTGGCACAAAGTAGCTGGTCATTCATGTCTGTTCGGGGATTACAGTGTTCAAGGTAGGACAGATGACGTGGCAAACCCTGGTGCCTCAGATCTCAGTGGATGGTTAATACAGTTGATTTCGTGCTTACACTGTGTGGCAACTCTCAGTGAAAAGCTATCACAGAGTTCTGTTTTCAGGGATCTAGGCTGGTTTAGGACTCGCTATTCTGATCTAGCCCAACTCAGTTGGCAGAAATTAGGGAGATCTGCAGCATCTGCATTAACAAATGTATCCACAGAGAAGTGGAGCACATCACTTTCATTCATATTTCATTGACCGGCGTGAGCCACATGATCACACTCCCATTTGAGGGAGAAAAGCTGGGAGTGTCACTAATTTTCTCTGGTAATTAACTGTAATAAAAACTGCTGTAGGTAACTTGAATTTGATATGGTCATTTAAAACAATCATTTTTATTAGTATATTAAAGTCCTTACAAAGGAACACATGCTTTCAAAATAGTGGTAGATTTTCTTCTTGTGGATTTATTTTGCTTAGTTCATAGAATGGGAGGCAATGTTAACCTTATATTTCTTTCACAAAAATATCTTTGATAATTTGTTATTAAGCTCAAGTTTTATAGCTACAAAGCTTTGTATTTATACAAATACATGGTACACAGATCAACTAATATAACGATAGGTGCCTAAGAATGGTTCCTAAAATGCAGATTTCTACATACAACTTCATGGAATCACCACATAATTTATTCACTGAAAGCAAAATAAAACAAAATTAAATTCTCATTCAATCAGAGAATGCAGGTACTCAAAAACTTTGGTTTCCTATCATACTGATTAACTTACAAGGGAGTATAATATCTGCGGAACAGATAGTTTTGTATATTATAAATACATACTCAGAGTTTAATTCTCACTCTAATTCAATTAAAAGAATGTTCATTATTTCCTTCTGGTATGTGCACATGTACATACTGCAGGAAAAAATATGATTTGTCTAGGAATAAAAGGGGTACTTACAAAATTATATTCTTACTCTACCTTCTACCAATAAGGGTTCAAGAAAATATCAGAATATATTAATGTAACAAGCAAAGAGAAATTCCCAGCAAGTTAACAAATAGTATTCATTATTGACACTTTTAGTTCTGCAGGGCAAGAGTTAGAATCTGTGTCTTCAGAGATCGAGTAATCAGTATGTAAGCCTACCTTTTTATGCCACTAGTGTATTTGACTTTTATAAAATATATTTCATAACAAAAATTCTACATTTAGCACATGTAATTAGGTTGCTACCACTGAAAATGCTGGCAGTCTAAAAATCAGTTGAATGAGTCATGTTTAAAGAACAGATGAAACAGGAGCACAATTTAACTCCCTGAGCCTTTCTGCTGTGGTTGTTAGCACACGCCAGTTTCTCTTCCCAGTGTAAAATACACACATGACTTTTCCTTATGTAGTTGTAACAGTAGTTGTCAGGATACATTTTTGCCCATTCAGATGTTTGTATGTAACCAGCACCACTGCATAGTATTGCCAGTTGGAGTCGTAGGTCCAGTCCAAATTAAAATGTGGCTCAGGTATTGAATTTTTTATGCTTCACATATTTTGGAGACAGCAGATGAAACTGACTAAAGGTTTTCTTCCTGACTCAAGATAAACTGTGTCACTGGTTAACTTAATGCAGCAGCTGTGCCTTGCTTAAAAAAAATATTACCTAAAATAAATGCCCTGTGCAACACACCAAGTTAGCTCTTTAGTCCAGCTGACACCTGCAGAGGGCACACACACGAGTAAGAAGAAAATTAGCTTTTTCTAAACACAGAAGAATGAGGCTTCCTTTACAGTAACTCAGCAAATTGAATGTCCTTGTCTTGATGTCTATAAAATATTTTATTTCTATCCTTTCTCTCTTAATTTTCCTCCATCTTCCTTAGAAATGAAATATAAATTTAAATTACAAATTTTAAATATTTAGTATTTTAGATTTATTTTATTTTTAATATGTAGATTTATTTTAGATCTTTATTTAGTATTATATGTTATATTTGAACCCTTTCTCCTTGGGATAGATTTAAGTCTATTTACAAGCCTATATGTTGGCTTATTGCTTCTTTCTGGACAGTGTTAAGAAGGGGGCTCCAAGGTTGGAGGCAAAACTTTTCTTCTACTCAACCCTGCATACAGCAAGAGCATCAGCACGTGTGTTGGAGCCTCATTTTCTCAAGTCCCCAAATGGTGATTCAGTGTGCGATTCAGACGGGCATCGCCAATGCCACAGTACTGCATCTCCACCAAGCAGCCCTGGGCTTAGCGGATCCATCTTTTCTTAGCAAATAATGGAAAAGTCTGCACTTTGTCCCAAAGGACAATAATGCCACATCCTTCAAGGCTGCTTGCAGTAGACACAATTTGAAAATGATCTGGGTAAAAGTGATTCTGGCCCTGCAGTCTTAGCACAGCTAACAGGACTCCCAGAGATCTGTGGACGATCCCTCACAACGCCCTAATGTGTGGAAACTGAAAATCTTTTGATACGAATAACTGACTTTTAGGTGGACTTGTGTATACTTTTTTTGGACAAACAATTAATTGGACATGTATTTGATATATAGTGATGAGTGCACCTCCTTAATCCAGATTATTTCCCAGAACATTAGCATCAATGATATTACTAACATCAACTAATTATAGTTTAGATTCATTATCTAAAAAATCATAATATAAGGTTCAGTAAAGTCTGTTTGACCAACAGAACAGAGATGTGAGAGTCTTGGAGCAATTTTACATTCAGAAACAAGAACAGATTGCTATGATGGATCACAAAATGTCAAGGTACAGTCCCAGAGCTGGCACTTGAAGCACATCAGTGACATGATCCCTTCATCATGTGCATGAGAAAGCATTCCAAATTTATGAGACATGATTTATTACCTGATGTCACCCTGTCAGAATATTTTCATCCCCTATTTAATGTTCACTTTTTATATGGTGAGCTAGTATGACTTTTCCCCATCTTTGGCATAATAACCAGGTCCTAAAATATACCTTCCTAATATGGTCAATCACCAGATAAGTTTCAGTCATTCTTTATGATACTAGATTTCACCACTTTCAGACATTTGGGTTAAAAAAAATCTAGAAACAACTCCTTACTGGGCTACTGCTACTGTATTCAAAATTTTCTACATTTATCTGCAATTTATATCTGCTTAACTATGGTGATTCATGGCTATGTGGGAAACAGGTTAAACTGTAGAAGTAGTGAACTAAGAGGGAAAAGTCATCTGTAGACCTCAAATGTTGCTGCTAACAGACAGCAGAGTCTGGTGAAATCACTTACAGAGACAGGGACTTCCTATTTCATGTGCATTTTTTCTTTGTCCCATGAAGAACATATTTTTTTGCTCACTGTGACTTCTAATAATACTTCAAAAACAGGGACAAGCAAAATAGTCATCTATCACCACGAACTTACCTTATTGTAGTTCTTAAAGCTAGAAAGAAGCTGTAAAAGTTGTAAAGCTGTAACAACTACAACCAGCCCTTCAGATAAAAAAAAAATCAGAGGTCTAAATATTAGAGAGAAAAAAGAAAGGGCAAATGATGGACGAGGCTTGTGATGGTGACCCTGTGTTAGAAGGGTGGAGCCATTTCTGTTCCTCCTGGGCCTCTGCCTCCATCTTTGCTCTTGCCCATTCTTTCCACACCCACACGACAGTCTGAGAAGATTGTGGAGACCAGCAAAAATGCCCTGTTTTACCCACACACAACTCTTTTTTTGATTACACTTGAGAACGCAAGAGCCTAATAATTTGGTACCCAGATGAATTAGAATCTGCTTCTATCTCCCACTGCACTGCTTTTTCAAGTCTGTCTTTCTAAGGGTGGAATGGCTGGTGGCGATAACCTCGATCGTTTATTTTCCTGCTATGATCTGTTTTCCTCCACATGTCCTTTACCTCAGTTGAACCTCATGTGGTCTCTGAAGCCTTCCTCAGCAGAGGCAGGTTCCACTTACATGTGTCAGGGCTCTGTATCAGTAGTTTCTGCAGATCTAGCTTCAATTTACTAAGTCATCAAGTCTATGAAGGTGGCATGGCTGATGGCATCTTTCTTCTGTTGAGAGGTCACTGCAAATAGTCTCGGATGTTTGTCTTGCTGAATTTCTGACTCCTAGAATATATATTCGCGGACATATACTGCATATTTTCCCTTTAAGGACATGCTTGACTTCCAAAAACTCTGAAAATTCCCTGCTCCTGCTTATCTTAGCTGACCCTCCTGAATTTGATCCTCAGCTCATTTTCAGAGTTTTGTAGCTTTACTTTTCCACCAGTTTCCTGTGCAGTTTTCCTCTTTTGGATCAAGACATGGCTCTTTGCTTCCCTATTACTCAGGTGCACTGTTATGGCTCCCATCTAGATGTCCTCCAAGAGTCTCATTCATTTATAGGTCGAGCTTCTGGAAGGTGAATGGGTGATGGGGCTTACAGGTGACTTACAGGTAGGAGGTGAGGTCTGCTTGGCAGTGACAGCACACGGGGTTGCGGCCTGGGTCTCTGGCCATCTTAGGCTCTGGGCCATCCTCAGCTCCTCCTTGTGTTCTTGGCTTCTAGGTGCTGTGACGTAAGCAACTATTCTTCCACCACGTCCTGTGTCACACTGTCCTGCCTTATCCAGCAGACTGTGTAAGGACTGTGACTGAGAATACTGAAATATGAGCCAACATAAAGTTCTTTAAATCATGTGTGTTGGGTATGGTATTTTAGTGACAAGAAAAATGACTAAGAAACCATACTTCATCTTTTCTCCCTAAAGGATGCTTTTTAAAAAGTGTCCAAAATCTAATTATGAACACAAATAAAAGTCATAACAAGATGCGGCTGGATTTTCCCATGAGATTTTCTTTTACGGGAGCCTCCTTCTCCTCAGTGGCTCTTTTCGTATGTATGGAGGGCTGACTTCATGGACGTGTACATGTGTAGTCACACAGGGCCCTCCCTTGGAAAGGCTCTCTCATTCTTGACTTAAAACCACACTTGCTTTCCCAACATTGGTACAGAATTTATCCTTGAACTCCTATTTTCTAAGCTTAGTGGGACAACGAATGGCACATACCAGGAACTTGGAGCCTAGGTGGGCCCTGGAGATGCCTAGCATCTTGAGGGCTCACCTCTTGGGGCTCACGTCCTGCCTGGCCTTCCCCCTCCCCTTTCTCTGCTCTGGTTTCCACAACCTCCTCTGAGAGGCAATAAGACACCCCATTGTGTGCTTGAGGAGGAACGGGGGGTTAGAAGCAAAAGAAGCCCCTGTTCACTGACTGCCTCTTGCAGTGTCAGAGTTAGGAGGAGTGGGGTCTAACACAGGAGGTTTAGGGACGCTAGTGAGGACAAACCTTCTAGAACTTTCCACGGTACACAGCCTGCTGTTGCACAGACACGTGGCACCTCTGAAATGCTGTGTGAATTGGCAGCAACATACCACAGCTTTCAAGGCCCTTGGCAATTGCCTGTGTGTCACAGTTTGGGTAGTGGACTTGCAGAAAGGAAAGATATGTGCCTCAGTTTCCCCTAATTCTGCCCCCAGATTGGGCCTAGCACGTTGCTCTCACTGTTCAGCAAAGAGAGAATCTGGCAACCATCAGACCTGGACATGGGAATCTGACCTCGCTCCAGGGTGGCCTTGGGTTACCTGCACTCAGTAGGAAGAGTCTCAGCTCCAGAGAGTGTGTCTTGGGACAACTGTGTGCTTCAGGCCCCTCTCATCTCCCAGCTTTCCTCAGTCTGACGGACTTGTGTGAGTCTGGCCAACCCCAGTCATCCTCTGAGATGAGAATCATGCAGTTCTTATAAGTTAGATACAACATAGACACACATCCTATATACTCAGAACTGAAAGCTTTAATTATTCTTTATTTAAAATATAATTACATAGCATACCAGAATTACTATAAGAAAAAAAAATCACAGAAGAAAGGCAAACACCATATCACTAATTATCCATTTTCTTGCTCTTTAAAAAGGGGGTCTGACTTTTATATTTTTCACAATGCTTTGAAAATGATGTCGTAGCCCCTGTATGTGGCGGCCCCTGTATGGACCCCTTATTTGTGAGACACCACTTCTGCTCATTCTAAAATAAAAACACAATAGCCAGCAAACTAAAGCTGAATATAAGCATCCTCTATAACCCAGAAATTCCACTTCCACAGAAATATTCAATAGAAAGGATACATATTTTCATCAAAAGAATTATCAAAGAATATTCAGAGAAACACTACTCTCACAATCCTGCCCTAGGAACTATTTATATATTCAGTGAACTGTAGGAATGTATTACATCTATATGCAACAGATAGGTCAGTGTCACAAAGATCATGCTGAGTGAAAGAAACTAAGCAGAGAAGAGTACACTTAGTATATCATTTATAGAAAATTTAAAAGTAGGCAAAACTAGTTTTTGGCATTAATTTCTATGATGTTGTAGGTCAAAATAATGGTTATTACCATGCAAGGGGGCAGAGTAAGCACTGAAAATAACCCTGCAAATAGAATTTTGGAGTCCTGATGATGTTCTTATTTTTGATCTTAGACAAGATAATGCTGTATTAATTCCTGAAGTTCATCAAATGATAAGACTTTTATACTTTTTGTACTTACGGTAGTCAGTTAAAAAGTACAAAAAATTCAATTACGTGAAAAATCTTTTTCTCTTCATAACTGCTATAAAGTAAGAACTGATTTTGTTAATGTATATTTGATGATGTGAATAGGCAAGGAAATTTATTTTTTACACTAGAATTTAGACTTTTTAAATGAAGAAGAGGAAACTATCATTTATTTTTTCAAAAACTAAAAATGAGAATAACGAGAAGGAAGGTATTAGTTTGTGTTTTGTTACTATCATAAAATCAGAAGCTAGGTGGTTTTACAGGGAAGAGCCACCTTTTGCTCACAGTTCTGGAATTTGAACTTCAAGGCTGGGCATTCCTAGTGGCAAGGTCTGTTGGGAAGTTGATAGCAGCTCCGTGAAGTATGTGTATGAGACCCAGAAGTCACGTCACAGAACCAGCAGCCAGAGAGCGAGTCAGGGCACAGGTTTAGGTCTGTACAGCAACCTGCTCCAGAAGCTTCTTCTCTTTTCCAGAAGGGAACCCACTTCAAAAGCTCAGAGCTCCCTTCTAGAGGGCAAGGGCAGGCCTCCAGTGACAGAACTTTCTGCCGACATCTCCCTGCCCCGACTCTGGGAACCTGACTACCAACACAGAAACACTGGAGGGCAAAGCACATGCAGGCCAAAGAAATGGTGCTAGGAAGTGCTCAGGGACTGACAATAACTGGAACGGGGCTTTAAGAAATGGGGAATTTAAATCAGGAATCAGAGCCCTCTTTAATGAAATTAAAGCAGTATAGTTTTATATTAACCTTCTGTCGACTATGTGGGAAGAATAGACTCCTATTGATTTAGTCCAATTATATATTATTTTGTCATTTTAATTAGAAGTCGTTTGAATTATTTAGGATAATTTTAAATATCTTTAATAATGTTTCTCTTAGAAAAATTTGAGTGTATGCATTTATAAATTTGAAAGGGTCAGCCAAACAATTTCTTGAAAAACATTAGTAATTACAGAATACTTTAAGTAATTTATACTTTATAGAATTATAGAATTTATAGAATTATAGACTACTTTAAGTAATTCAATCTCATTTATTAAATAAATATCAATAATAAAAACAATAAATAATTTCCAGAAAAAATAGAAAGTGATAGAAAAATATATATTCATTGCTAGAATATTTTTCTAATGTATCATTTTCTCTCCGTATTCTATCAGTGACAGCCAGGAATTTATCTCCACGTCCAAGAGGATTAGGCTAGTGCCTGGCTCATACAAATGATGCTAAATGCATAGCAAAAATAATAATTTTAATAAAAATCTGAAATAAAAATCTGAAAAAGCTGGAAATGATGAATTTCTACTCTGCTTGGCTTTTAAGACAGAATTTTGAATGGTAGTATGGTAATGAAAAATAGGAATTTGCAGCATCCTGTGGCTATCATGTGTGAATTCCCTAAGCATTTTGGATAGTTGAGGCACTAAGGAAGTGGGGCTATTAACTGTTTGAGATTCCAATCTGCACGTGATCTGCTATTTTGGCGTAATGCATTCTCCTGCTGCTTTCTTTCTTTTCATCTACTGTGTGATCATGTGTGTGTTTATATTTGGGTTTTGATTTTCAGATCAGGACTGTCCAGAAGACTCTGAAGTTAGTAAAGGATGTCATTCGGCTAATTTTAATCTTCTTAACCAGGAGATTGATAGCTTGCAGAGCTCTCTTGTGCCTTTCAATGTTATAAACATTACTAAATATTCCACCAACCTGGTCTCAGCCCAAGAACAACAAAAAAATGACAGAATTCTAAGCACAAATGCCGGTCCCTGAAAGCTTGCCTATGCTGTGTGTTGTTGCAGTTAAGATACCAGTGACTCAACCTCTATATCCCTTCTTGACCTGCACCAGCTCAGCTGGAGGTCAGTATGTGATTCTGGCAAAGAGAAACGGAAAGTATGGCTTCTTCAGATAGATTCTATGTTTATTATATTTATTTATGATCTTCAAAAAATAAACTGTTCGTCCACAGAGGTTTCCCTTGTCTTTGGTGAGCTCCATTTTGTAGTCTTTATACCCCTCTTAGCTTCCACAGCAAAGTGTTTTCCGACTAAATAAACTCAGCAGCCAAAGGTCTGGTCTGTACACTCCCTTGGGTTATTTTCAGTTCTCCTGAGATTAAAATCACCATAGCAATGACATTTCATTCTACCTAGATTCTTATTGGAGATGTCTATTAATATAACATTTATCAGAACAGATTAGTTTATTTTGGTGCTATAATAACATCTTTATTTAAAAAATCAAACTATCTCACCTCCTTTGCACAGGCTTTTCTGTTTTAATTTCTTTTCCCTATTCACAGACAAAATCACATGGTTGAATCTGCTGTAGCAGAGAAAAGTACAGAACGATTTGAATTCAGAATTTAGAATAAGGTTCCATTACCCTTTCAGTAGAGAAGACCTTGCAATTCAGGCATGCATTAAGGCTTTGAGATCCAACCATACAATTAAGAAGGTTTAGAGGTAAGGTGAACAAAGTACTGATGTCCAGATTACAGGAATGGGATGGAGGGTGAGGGACAGGGGAGGGTGAATCCAAGGTCTAGTGACTAGCTGGGATCCATACCTTGGTGAGCTAGCCTAAAGAAAATGTATGAGAAGAGCCAGTAGAAATTCTTGAAACCAACAGAGAAGTAAGCCCTCCTAGGAACGTGTGGCCCTTTGATCAGGTAGTCTGAGCCAATTGCCTAGATAATATATACCCCAAATTCCAAACATCAGTCAATATTGAGATATTCATGTTCCCTGGCTTAATTCATTTTATTGTCTATTCTTCACCCTAATCATTTCTTCTTTTTTTCTGGAAGAGCCTAACAGTTGCTTGAATTTCCAAAAATTACTTCCAGCATTCAAGAATAGAAAAATGATCTTTTCCCACTTTTTATGTACTTTCCTTTGGCCATAGTGGTTTTTTAAAGGCTCATAACCTAAAGCTAAAATTTAATTCAACATACTTTTATCTTCAAGAACCAGGAGTTTAGCTAAAGAGTAGACCCTAAATAAATAACAGTCGCACTGGTTGATTTCACATTGACAATGCAGAAGTGCTTTTGAGTTTAATAATGTCCTCAAATCTCTTAAGAAGGTGATTAGCATAACTATACCATTTAATTTGTGCTTGGCGTTATTTTTCCATTAAAATATTTGTCACCTCCTTTAAAGATAACTTTAAATCTATGCCTTCTTATAGTTTTTGCCTAGAGTAAATACCTTAATATTTTGTTTCTTGATCCTCCTTTATGAAGCTAATTTATTAATTAGCTAACTCAAGGTCTTCCTTGTTAAAAATTAATATTCTCTCCTCTGTCCTTCCATGATGTTTTGGTTATGTCTCTTCTATGGCTTTGCATGATAATTATTTGTGCTCATCTTTGTCTTTTCCACCAGATGATAATTTTTTGAAATAGAGGACTATACCCTACTTATTCTGTTGCATGGTAATTAGCACAACACCTTAAGTGAGGCAATTGATATATACTAAAGATACAATTTTACTACATGAATAAAAAGTAATTTTGTAAGGTTCATGCTATGGTTAACAAAGATTTCAATCCATGATTGTATCAGAGGCAAAGCAAGGAATGTTCTAATGGAGACATAAGGGAAAAATGAATATCCACACCCATTAATATTGAAACCAAATATATGAGCAGAATATATGAGTTGGCACAAATTAGTTATCAGACTAGAGATTCCAAAGCTTTTAATATAAATTTCTAAGTTTTCAGTTTTAGATTCATACTTAAAGTAAAGAAAATTACTTTCTTTGTAGCAGGGTGAATGTCTACTCTTATTTGCCTAGTTAACAAGTATTTATCAAATAAATACTGAGAAGTTTAAATAAAATGAACATTTAAGAAATTCCTCATCAGAATTTAAATCAAGCCTTTTCTGTGTAGATGACTTTTACATTTATGTCAGGGAAAAAATCAAAACTCAGATCCTTGATCACTTCTTTTTCTTTTTCTTATTGGTGGAGACTTATTCATTTATGGTCAAATCTTTCATTATAACCTTATCTTAGAGTTTGTTTCAAGACAGTTTCTTGAAAAAGAGCACAGTGTCTCATCTATCTAATTTGCTGTCAAATGAAAGAAATATGCCTCTAATAAGGACAAGTAAAATTTTTAGTGATTATGGATAAAATGGAGGGTTTTTTCCTTTTTGTGTGATCTTTAGATTTAGGTAGGTATGAAGTTATAGTAATCACTTTCTTGTCATTGGGGGAAAAATAGCAAACCCAAGTGAAAAGAGGTTTATTTTGGTTCATGATATTCTGAATATTCAGCCCATGGTTGGTTGGTACAAAGGCAGAAAAGCACAACAGAAGGACATAAATTGAGGAAAGGTGCTCACACCATAAAGAAACAGAGATGCAAGGGAGGAGCCTAGGACAAGAATAACACATCTATGTTATGCCCCCAGTGACCTTCCAACTAGACCTGTCTAGGTCATTCTCCTACTGACCTATCAACAACAGTATTCTAGGTCATGTCCCGAAAGACTCCTCAACCAGATCCTTCTAGGTAATGCCCCAGGTGACCTTCTAACCAGACCCTTCTTGGTCATTCCTCTACTAATGCTCCAACCAGATCCTTCTAGCTCATACCCTCAATGATCCATCTTGGATCACACCCTATTTCCTAAGAGCACAAACAGCTGATGAACTCTTTGATGGATGAATCCACTGATAAATGTAGCACCCCCACAATCCAATCACCTTCCAAACACATAAAAATTTTGGAGGAACATTTTAGATCTAAGCCATGCCATTCAGTCCAAGGTCTCTAAAAGACTCATTCATATTTGTCTCATTATACAAAATGAATTTAGTCTATCTCGTACCATTACAATACCCTTAATAGTTCCAGCACTGCTGATAAGTCCCAGTCCTAAGTTCCTGTAAGATTCAAGATAAAGTCTTAGTTATGAGGTCTTATGAAAATTGGGATTTAAATTAAACACTTCCAACATACAATATTTCAGCGTAAACACTCTCATGCTAACAAAGAAGAATAGCAGAATAGGAAGGAATCGGACCAAAAGTATGACTGAAGTCCAGCAGGGAAAACTGAATCCAGTACCTATGTGTTCAGCACTCATGGCAGCTCATGGTGAAGTATGCTTTCCAAGGAGATAGTGGAGACCACCCCTAGGGCACTGCTGGTTGCAGCTAAAGTGACCTGTCTCTTGGGCTAGATCAGTTTTCTGCCTGTGACTTTCCTTATCAGATAAACCACATTCCTGTCATCTCCATCTTCTTGAGCTCTTTACTGCACCACTGGTTTCCTTTTCACAGCTGCACACATCTGCTTCTTCTTCTTCTTCTTCTTTTTTTAATTTAAGTCTTTCTTGGTACATTATGAATACACATCATCATCACATTCAACACCGAAAGTTTGTACCAGAATATGACATGACTTGATTCTCATTTTTCTCCTTTCTACCCGCCCTGCAACCCTCTCCCCCTATATACATAATCTTTGTTTCCTTTTTTCTTTATTACTATCACATTCTTTTTCCCCTCGTTATTTGCCCCTACACTTTCTTTCCTTTTAAATATTTTCTATTTCACAATATTAACTATACATATTATAACTCATGTACAACCACATCTGCTTCTTAAAGGGACATTGCTTCTGATCTCCGAACTTTCCTTGGAAGTCTCCATGAACCCACAACTCTTGCATTCTGCATGCTTCAAAAGATAGCACCATGCAGGTGATGCCAATATATGCTGCCAAGTCCTCTGGGTACACGGCTCTAGGGGGCTCTGAGTGTCTGAGGTTCAGTAGGGGGAAATGAGCACTTTGGGACCAATTCTTTAAGTGATTTTTTTGGTACGGGAGGTTCAGAGGACTCTTCTTAAATGAAAGGTATATATATTTATAACAACCTGTGATGAACTGGATTTTGTTGGTTTGGAAGATGCTTTTCAAAAATATTTCCTACTGTCCTAATGCAGAGTATATTTTTTCTTAATACTTCATACTTTCAGCAAGTGTGCCCTTCTTGGCCCTAATTTGCATCTATTTCCTTTTTGGTAAAACGGAAAACTTTCTAAATCTTTTAGCTCAGCTTTTTGCTCCCAATTCTTATCGTAAATCTGCCTCAAAGCAGCCAGATATACTCATGCCACAGACTTGATCAGCTTCCTTGAAACTTCCTCTGCCAGATTAGCTAGTCCTCCATCTTTAAATTCAGGTTCACACAAAGTTTTAGGACATAAGCAAAAGGTAAATAAATCTTTTCCCACAGTGCAATACAAATGGCTTCTAATTCAATTGTGGGTGCAGTCCATATTTCCAACTAAAACCTCATGGACCTGGCCTATACTGTCTTCCCTCCTATCAGCATTCTGACCCTCTGTAGTTAAATGCTCTTCCCCTGAGCTATACCTCAGTCCTGACTTTCTGAACTCATTGCTTACTCTGCTTACAGTATTGTAGGACTTTTCTAGTTTGAATCTCCAAAGAATTTCAAACTCCTCCCCCAAACTAGTTTTAAAATCTTCTGAATCAGAAGATCCATTGTAATTACAGCCCTGACTCTACTTGTAAGGAACTAAAATTTGTATTAGTCATTTTCCCGTCACTAAAACAAAATACTTGACACTCAAAATTTAAAGGATGAGAGGCTTATTTGGGTCATAGGTTTAGAGGATTAAGTCTATGGTTGGTTGTCTCTAGGGTATAAATGGCATAGCAGAAGGGAATGGTAGGGGGCAGGTGCTCATGCCACAGTAGCCAGGAAGTTAAAAGGGAAAAGAATGGCCAGGGATGCAGTATATCCTTCTAGGACATGACCTAAGTAAGCCTCATCCAGTAAGACCCCTCCTCCAAACAGCATGTTCAGCTACTGAACCTACCATTGGATGAATACACTGGTGAATACAGCACCTTTATGTTCTGTCACCCCAAACTATGAGACTTCTGGGGGACATTTTAAGTCTATACTATAAGGAGCTGAAATTCTTACTTGGCTATTTACTCTCTGAGAAATCCTGGGATTGTCACTTAAACTTTCTGAACTGATTATCTTATTTTGGTCATGAATCAACTCTCATTTATGCAAAGAAATGTTAGTATATATATGCATTCATTTTTGTTTGTAAAGATAATTCCTAGAAGGTTACAGAAGAAACACTTGCATCTTTTCTATCTGGGAGGAGAATAGTACTTCTTAGGTGTCAAGGTTAGGGGAAAAATTTATTTTTTATGGTGTTCTATGCTATACCTTTAGAAATTTGTACTATTGCATGTGTTACCTTTCAAAAATAAATTATTTGATCCTCAAGATGATAAAATATGAAATAAATTTTCTAGTATAGTTCCTGACATGTACTTAATATTGTTGTTGCAACTTTGTCTATTTTACAATATGACTTGTGTTGACAAAAAAATATGCCCATTCTTTCACAGAAATTATAATTCTACAATATTCTCAAGCCATCTTTGTGTTTTATTAAAGAAAGGTTGGTTTACACTTCTACATATTTCTGACTACAGAGTAATTGAAAACTCAGTATTAATCTTAAAAGTGGCATGATATTTTTGTGTATGTTAGTTTTCCCTTCTTGGCAGGGCTATATTTTGAAAGTTAAATTGTTACCAATAAATGTGCATTAATCTTAAAGATATTGGTGCTTTTAAAATATCAAAACAGTGATGAGTTAGCTCACCATAATATTTTTGTCAAACATAGATATATGACTAATAAAATGCATATTCCTTCCTCTAATAAATATTTATCTTGTGCATCTAGATGCTATTCTGTGCTCTTGAGATCTTTCATTGGGGCAAAGCAGACATTTCTTTCCAAAGATTAAACTGAATGGATAGACATGATGAATAAGTAAATTATTTAGTATATTAAAAGGTGAATCAGGTAATAAAATAAGACAAAGAAAATCAGGCTAAGGGAAAGTAGAGTGTTAACATGGTTTTAACCATGCTAGTTACAGGGGCCATGTTGAAAAAGCTTGAGCGGACATTTAAATCAGATGAAGAATAAGCTACATAGACAACATTCCAGGGAAGAGAATTACTGTTGTAATACAGTCTTCAAGGAGTAGCAAGGGAACCTTGGTGTGAGCAAGGAGAGGTATGATGAGATCGCAGCCAATGGCTCAAGGTCACTACAGTGTTTAAATCACATTGAATATAGCCATAGATTTTACTTTCAACAAGCAAAAGAAGCATAGGTAGTTTGGGGCATAGAAGTGAGAAGCTCTGACTCTTTAAAACAGGGATTACAATCACTCTGACTACTCTGTTCAGAGAAGACTGTAGAATGGACAGAAAGGAGAAAAAAAAAAAAAACTCCAAGTACTGATGGAGGCAACTGAGGTGAGAAATCACATCCAGATTTGCATCATTCGGTTGGCATCTGCAATGTGAGAGAAGGGCACAGCAAGATACCATCAAAGTATCCTGGTTAACATACTGAGGGATGTGTCACCATTAACTGAAAGGGGAACACCTGACAGAGGGTCACTGATGGAGAGAAAAATACTGGGAGCTCATTACTGCAATACTTCGGGTGAGAAGTTTATTAGTTATTTGAGAGGACTGTGATGAGACACCAAAGTTCAGGCTGAAGATCGGAAAGTGACTGTCCTTTTTGATTAAAGCCTAAAGAAATAATTATATTAACCTACATAAAGACTTTGATAAATCACTTCTTTTCAGCTGAATAAAATAAGCCAGGGTACCCTGGCTGGTCCTGAGAGCAGAGAAGGCAGCCTGGAGGAAAGCACTGGTTGCTGCATTGGGGTGTGTAGGGGTGGTTTCTCTAGGATCCTCCGGAACAAGATACTCATTTCCACATCCTGTGCTTGGGCCAAACTATTTTTTCTGCAGAATCTTCTGCTGTGAAAGGAAACTTAGCCAGCATTTTTAATCTGAACTTAAATGTAATGCTTTCCTAAGATCTTTGAAATTTTTGTGTACTTGTGTGAGTGAGCATGTGTGTATGTGTGTGTGTGTGAGAGAGAGAGAGACAGAGAGAGAGAGACAGAGAGAGAGAGAGACAGAGAGGGGAGGAATGAGAAAATCAAGGAAAAACAAACACACACAATAAACACTATTAATGTAAAGATATTAGTAGTTTTGTGTTCCTCAAAAGGAAAAAATAAATACATCCTTTCTGGAGATGAATATTTCTTTCTCCAGGAAATAAAAGAGAGGAGTGGCAACAATTGTAAAGCCAAGACTGACAGGAAAGAGAGTATTTAAGAACCAAAGGCAACAGTGAGATGACTTCTGTGTATAAAATGGTATATATAATGATGGGTATTGTTTTATTTATTTAGACCAGTTTTCCTTTCTCTAGTAGCTAGTTTATAAGTAATAGTCATTTCGCCATTAATTGGCTTCTGTTTTTTTGGTCTTCAGCAGAGAACAGTTTAATGTGTAAGACTGAACTAAGTTGTGATAATTAAGGGGACTGTGCCAAATTGATTGGCTGGGAGCCATCCTGTGGGATTAAGGAAGCACACCCTGGGGGTGTGCCCAGGTGGGTTTTGGAGGCATGACTTTGGGCACTACATCCGGTCATTTCCTTTCCTTTATGGCATTTTCCCCAATCTGCTTCCTGGCTGCCATAAATTATTTTGCTTTGCTAGGTCCTTCTATTATATTTCTCCTTGTAGC